>PVIU01024424.1:0-25637 GCA_004026605.1 Ondatra zibethicus
GTAGTCTGAGTTTTATTTAACATACCTGTCACCTCCTCCTCTTTCTATTCTTATTTTTAGAGACAGGCTCTCACAATGAACCCCAACCTGACCACTATCTGAGATCTGACTCCTTCAGCCTCCCCAGTGCTGAGACCATGGGCTTTTGCTGTTGTTTTACTTCAGTCTTTGTACTTCAGGGACTGAACCCAGGACCTTGCGAATGCTGGGCCAGTGTTCCATCCCTGAGCTAAATCCCTAGCCTAAACCCCACATCTTGATAAGGACAAGAGGCTGAACTATTGTTCTTACTGTGGACACAATGACTGTCAATCAATATTATGATATTCTGATTTTTCTGAATTGTTAATAATTACGCAAAATTTTTTACAACTTTTGTTTGGTTTTGTTTTCAAAGCAGGGTTATAATTAACATCCCAGACTGGGTTGGAACTGACTAGTGTTCAGAATGGTCTCTAACTCCTGGCAGTACTGGCAAATACAGGTAGAATCATTATCCTAATTAATCTTTATCAATAAAAAAAATCAGGGGTAAGAATCTAAAAGATCAGAGAACAGGGATCAGCCAACAGTTGCTTCCTATCTCTTCCATTCCTCCGTCCAAAGAGGACCAGATCCTCCCTTGCCTCACTACTTCCTGTGTCCTGTCTCCAGTCCTCTAAATCTCTATGGTCACCTAGTGACTAGCTCTGCCCTCTGACTCCAAACAAGCTTTATTTGTCAAAACACAGTCAAAATACCACACAGCAGGGGTTAGAGGAATGAGCCACCATGTCTTTGTCTACTACAGATTTGAACCAATGCCTCCTCTGTTTCTTCCTACAGCCTTCTTGGGAATTAAAACCATAAAACGTTCAGACAGTCATTTAGCTCTTCAAGAACTTTCTCTGCAGACACAATTTCATTCCAACTCTGTGCAAAGATTTGACGTTGTGGTCAGGTCTGCCACCGGCCTCGAACCTCAGTGAAAAGAATGAAGGCGGCCAGGAGAGCACAGCGCTGGCCATGCTGCCGAGCAGGTGCCGCAATGTGTGTGAATCTCACTGTGTCAATCCACGCTGACATTTATTTCAGCACAGGGAAGGCTTTCCCATGAAACACAATTATGGAAGAAATAATATGCAAAAAGGACATTGGAGAGCTTTGAAAGTAGAATATTTTTTTCTTGAATGAATTCATAATTGGATAAAAGTAAAATCATCTGTGGTTTTAAAGTAAAGGTATTCTAATCTGTAGAACACAGCCTGGCGATGTTTTGAGTGGGCTGATGCATACTCTGCCAGCATGTAGTGCCAGAACCTCCAATCTACATGCTGCGCTGTAACTGCTTCTCTGCTGTCACAGATAGAGACACCATGGAGCTCTACTCAAAATGAGTCCCCAGCAGATCCCTTGATGGTGTCACACTAACCTAAGTGAGTTCACATGACTGCCCTGCCTCCTGCCTGGCTGCAGGCTCCTGCTGTGAACCTACTCCCTTCATCCTACAAAGCATAAGTACAGTCCTATTCTCCCATCACAGGGCCCCCAATGCTCTCCAGAAATCCCTCCATTCGGTCTTCTCTGGTGCTGGAGCCTGAACTCTCCTGGGAACACCCACTATGCTGCGTCCTCTCAGTCTTTCTGTTTATTTATGACTATCTGACTCCAAATAAACTCCATATTGCCCAGCAATCCCTCACCGTGTCCTCTCGAACCAACTACCTCATCCAAAACCTGGCACATTCCTCTTTAAAAGCAAAACAAAACAGGGAGGGTCTTATTTCTTAATTGAGCCTGGACTCAGATGTACAGCAACCTTCCTGTCTGTGCCTCCTGAGTACTGGGATTGCATCAAAACCATCATGCCAGGTTCTGGTACTCAACCTCATCAATCCTTTATTACAGTCATACTGATCACATAAAGAAGGAGACAAAGCAGACGCCATAGTGGATATCACTTATAAGTCTGAGGCAGTGTACATTCCTAGAAGCATTCTATTGTTCACATTTCACAACACAGCACAAGGGAAGTTCACTAGCATCACCATCATTCACTGTGAAATGGAAATCATAGGATTTAACATACTTCATAAGAAACAAATGGAGCCCCACAATTATCCTCTTAAAAAATAAATGTGAAAACCAAACAATAATCATAGATATATACAACATTTTAGAATACACTTGGTGACAGATTCCAGGATCTAACACCAAGATATCAGGGAAGTCACATCTTCGCTCCTCCCATCTGCCCACTTTTGCATGGATCACCATTCCAGGACATCTCCCCAGTAACTAACAGAGAAAGCAACTACTGAGTGTGCAGTGGATACTTGATGTGCATCAAATTTGCTCTTTTTAAAAACTTACATAATTCATACACATTTGTGTATGTGTCTAGGCCTGCGCATACTGCATCATGTGTGGGAGTTGCCTGCCTCCTTCCAACATGAGGTTTAATTGATTGAACTCGGGTCACCGGGGTTGGAGGAAAATGCTTTTATCCTCAGAGCTTCCTAACACAGCTCAAATCTATTTTCTGACACTGACCTATAGTATGTGTACACTCTACAACAATAAAATTGTAAAAACAACAAGCAAAGCAAAAAAAAAATCAAAACAAAAACCCCACAAAGCATAAGTTTTTGAGGTTGCTATTCAGGGTTACATTTATATGTGGAACGGCAGGATTAGAACCCAGGTACTCTGAACACAGTCTTAGTGGTTACCATTAGAGATATTTCCTTATTAAGTTTTGATGAAGCACAGCAGTGTGGTTAAACTGATGTATCACTAAGGGCTCATTCCTACGCTAGACACTTGACATATATTTTCAAAAGTAATAGATGAGCTGGAGAAGAACTTTCCGCCATCTTCTGTCAGTGACAGAGGAATGGGGTTGTGGACTTGGCAGAGCAGAGACAAGTGGCTCAGGGGCAGAGCACCTCCTCAGCATGCACAAGGCCCTGGCTTCCATCTGTGGCACCACAAAACAGGAAGTGCCGGTTAGCAGAGGTCTTACCTCACCTCCTGAGGAAAGAGTCATTGTCTTTGGAAATATGGGAAGAGATGAATTGCTATTGTCTTGTAAACAGACAAGTAACTGGATTAAGGAAAAGAATCCATACTGGTTTGTATTTAGAAGTGTAGGGTATTAAAGTAGAAAGACCAGCTGTAAGTGCCAGTGCTTACCAGGCCAAGGTCACCTGATATTGCCATAAGGAATGAAACAAGGCCTAGATTGGAGGGGCCACAAAAAGACGGAGGCTGTGACAATTCCGTTGACAGCAATCAAACTTTTTATACAGAATATAATCATAATTGCCAGGACCAATACACTTGTAGTTGCCAGGAAACAATCAAGTCTGGAAGCTATACAGGGTACACAAGATTAATGTCTAAGACCTACCGTCCTGTCAAGCTTCCATGTGTCCTTGACTATTAAGGAAACAAACAGAGAAACACAAAGTAGAAGGGCTGGAGAGATGGCTCAGCTGTTGAGAGCACTGGCTGTTCTTCCAGAGGTCCTGAGTTCAATTCCCAGCAACCACATGGTGGCTCACAACCATCTGTAATGAGATCTGGTGCCCTCTTCTGACCTGCAGATGTAAATGCAGACAGAACACTGCATACATAATAAATAAATAAATCTTTAAAAAAAAGAAGCACAAAATAGATTGAATGCTTCACTGTTTGAGGGAGTGCATCAGTATCTCAGAAACTGAAAGGCACACTGTATTGCAGGAACCATGGACTCTAATCTGAAAAACCTATAACAAATGCTTCTTAGGGCAGCTAGGCCATGGTTTCCTACTACCAAAGATAGAAAAATAACTGTAATGATACCATGGACTTCAGGCATTTGAGCTACATCAGACATGGGGCACTGTGCAGATACAGGTGAGGGGTTAGGAGAGTGGCCCACAGACTCTCATTGGCTCTGATGACTCCATAGGATTAAAATATGGATAAATGGCATCAGGGAAAGAACAGTCATAGAATCTATAAATGAGAGCTCCAAGGTTGGAAACATCGTAAAATGAGAGAGTGCAAGCTTCTCGGTCCAGGAAAACTCCAACATGAGTGGGAGGACGAGTCAGAGAGAAGTGCAAGACACTGGCATCATTGGTAACAGAACACGTTTCAGATACATTATATACAGACCTGTTTGTAATTCCTATAACCCAGTAGCCATATTGGGGCTGATATTTTACATCCTGTTTAACAACAAAATTTTTTATGACTCTGAAGTCCTTTTCATTCACTGCATGAAGCTGGGGTTGAGCACATTTTCCATCATTTATTCCCAGGAGCCAGGCATCACATCTAGACACATCTACTTCCCAGTAATGTTTCCCTGAGTAGATAGGTGGATAACCCAGAACACCTAAACCATAGGTATCTGAAACTTTCAAATTTCTTCTATAATCATTTTGATGTTGTATTTGTCTTTTGTCTATGTTAATGACAATGTTTTTATTGTTGAGTTGAGGCAGGGTCACGTGAACTGCAGAAAAACGAGACATATAAATTAAGAGTCAATTGAGAAACAAGATACTGCCTTATTTGTGATTTAAGTAGCAGAGGCCTGAGAAGAAAGTAAGAAGGAACTTGGCAGAGCCATGTTTAAAGTCAAAGAGAGGCTGTGCATATTGGGAGCAGTAACATAAAATGTAAATATTAGTAGAGGAATAAATTCTGAAAGATATTAAGAAGAGAGGCTGATGATGTGATTTCTCCTTACCCCAGTGGCACTGGGCTTCCTGGAGCTCTGAAATGATGAAAATGCACAGCATTAAATGTAAGTAAGGGAATCAGAACATTAAAGTCAATGTGCTCTGCAGAGTGGGGGAAGGTCTGGAAATTGTGTTATAGGACGGGATGAATGATGATGTTCATTAAATATTTTGCCATCACTGGGACACACTATCTGCTCTTCTCAGTTTCTCTACCTATGATCAGAGACATCACTCTCTATCCAGAGAGTGCAGCCCCAGCCACCCCTAAAGTCCCCCAGGTAACCAGAATGTAGCTGCTCTCACCTCGAAACATTTGCAGCATGCCTTTCAGATATGAAGCTGCGAAGATCCTTCTCTCTTCTCTTGGAACCATTTTGGGCTGTTTTAGACGTAAGGTCTGACTCCTAGGGACAAAATATTGACCTCCACATCTCAGACAGTGTGACCTCTGACCACCATGTGGTGCTGGACAATTGTCTATATTCTGTCAATTATATTTTAAATAAACGCTGATTGGCCAGTAGCCAGGCAGGAAGTATAGGCAGGACAACCAGACAGGAAGTAGAGGCAGGTCAAAGAAAACAGGAGTATTCTGGGAAAGAGGAAGCCCATTCCTCCCCAGTCCTGTCCAGATACCGAAGAAGCAGAATGTGACCTGCCCTGCTAAAAAAGGTAATGATCCATGTGGCTAACGTATACTAGAATAATGGGCTAATATAAGTTATAAGAGCTAATACAAAGCCTGAGCTAATGGGCCAATCAGCTTATAACTTATGTAGACCTCTGTGGTTTTCTTTGGGATTTACCGGCTGTGGGAACTGGCAAGACAGAAACCCCAACAAGCAGGTCCTCATGTTACAACCATGAACTCCCTATCATTCTAAGCATAGAGGTCCTGAAGCTCTCCTGAGATTCTGAGAAGGGAGAGGGTAAATACTAACTCTGCAGACATGAGAGACACACTCATGACCCCTCACAGTTACTTGCTGTGTGATATTTGGAACATCCTACTTCTTAGGAGCAGAGCTCTTCACTTGTACAGTTAAAAACTTTCTTCCCCACTTTCACATCTTCCCTCCTGGAACTCTTAAGAAATGATGAATTAGCAAATCTTAAAACAAATTAAACTAAGGTACCTAAAAGTTAATGCGTAGGCCAGGCAGGGGGCCAAAAGCCTTTAATCCATGCACTTAGGAGGCAGAGGCAGGTTGATCTACAGAGTAAGTTCCAGTCCAGCCAAGGCTACACAGTGAAACCTTGTCTAAAAAACAAAACAGGAAGACAGGCAGGCAGGCAGGCAGGCAGGCAGGCAGGCAGGCAGGCAGGAAGGAAGGAAGGAAGGAAGGAAGGAAGGAAGGAAGGAAGGAAGGAAGGAAGGAAGGAAGGAAGTTGGGTTCTCAAGAACAGTCTAAAGTCAGGGTGCAGAAACTGCTCCTGGGTAATAGAGTCATAAAGTCTGAGAAAACCCTCTGGTCAAAGTCAAGACTTCAAGCACTTTTGTCAATATGGACACTCTTAACCAGCTTCTAAATTAAGTTCTTTTTTAAGAAGACAGTTTTGGAAAAGAAGATAGGAACAACTAACTCATACTGACATGAGCTCCATATGTTCAGAACATGCCTGATGCTGACAATCTGCTCGTGACTCTTTACATAGAAGGGCACAGCTTTCCAGTCTTCTGAAGTATGTGGTTTAGGTGGAACAGTTGTGCCCACAGACTAAAGTCTGTTTTTGAAAAATCTAAGTACCCAAGAACTTCAGTGACTCACTGAGACACCAACTGCTGTGCACAGAGTAGAGCAAGAGGTGAGTGGCCAGCCCCCCACCTGGACAGCACAGTCTCTAGCCCTAGGAATTGAAGCAAAGCCCCGGGACCCTCCCGCACCCATCTCAGCTGCACTAGTGATCAGTGGGCAAACCTCCTGCAGGCAGGCTGCTTTATCATCCCCCCCCAGACCCTGTAACTACAAGTCCCACTCTGCCTCCAAACACACCCATCCCCTAAGACCTCAGCAGTTCCCTGGCACACAGAAGGGACCAACAGCGACTCCCTGGGACAGAGAGAGCAACTGCAATAATTGGTTCAAGAGAGGATTCCTGAGACACAGACACCAACTTCAAGAATTGAACCAAGAGGCAAAGACACCGCCTTCACCACTTGGAGGAAGAGAGGGTAGGGACCAATGCAAGAATAAATTCAGAATACATTCGACAACCTAATGAGCAATATAGCAATACCAAAATGGTCCTACAACAGGAAGGCATGAACATCCAAATCCACAAAAAGCAGAAAAAATGACTTTAAATAAACTTTATGAAGATGATACAGGCTCTTAAAGAGGAAATAAAAAACTCCCTTAAAGAAATAGAGGAAAAGATAAATATAAAATTGGAATAAATCAATAAATCTCTTACTGAAAGCCAAGAAAACAAAATTTAAAAAAAGCAATCAAACAGGTGAAGCAAACAATTCAAACAGTTCAAGACTAAATTTAAATAGAGGCAATAATGAAAACACAAACCTATGGAATTCTAGAAATTGAAAATCTGAATAAATGAACATGAACTACAGATGCAAGCATAAACAACAGATTACAAGAGAAGGAAGAGAGAATCTCAGGAGTTGAAGATACAATAAAGGAAACAGACACATCGGTCAAAGAAAATGTTCAATCCATCAAATTCTTAATGCAAATATCGAGGAAATCTGGGACACCATGTAAAAACCAAACCTATGAATAATAAGGAAAGAAGAATGAGAATTCCAATTCAAAGGCACAGAAAATATATTCAACAAAATAATAGAAGAAAACTTTCCCAACCTACAGAAGGATATAGCTACAAAGGTAAAAGAAGCTTACAAAGCACTAAATAGACTGGACCAAAAAAAAAAAAGTCCCCTCGTCATATAATAATCAAAACATTAAATATACAGAATAAAGAAAGAATAGTAATGGCTGCAAAGGAAAAAGGCCAAGTAACAAATATAGGCAGACCTATAAGAATTATACCTGACTTGTCAATGGAAACTCTGAAAGTCAGAAGGTCCTGGACAGACATGTTGCAGACACTAAGAGACCGCAGAAGTAAGTCAACACTACTATACCCAGCAAAGCTTTCAATCACTATAGACAGAGAAAACAATATATTCCATGACAAAACCAGATTTAAACAATACCTATCCATAAATTCAGATTTACAAAAAGTATTAGAAGGAAAACTCCAACCCACAGATGTCAGCTGAAACCACAAAAACACAGGCAACAGATAACCTCACACTGGCAGACCCCAAAGAAGGGAAACACAAACACTACCACCAAAAAATAATAGGAATTAACAATCACTGGCAATTAATATCTCTTAATATCAATGGACTTAATTCACCTACAAAAACACATAGGCTAACAGAGATACAAAAAGAGAATCCATCCTTCTGCTGCATACAAAAAATACATTTAAACCTCAAAGACATACATTACCAAAGAATAAAGGGTTGGAAAAAGACTTTCCAAAAAAACGGACCTAAGAAACAAGCTGATGTAGCTATCCTAATATCTAACAAAATAAACTTCACACTAAAATCAATCAAAAGAAAAATCCATCATTATGAAGTCCCAGTTCAGAGCATCTATACCCCAAGTATAAGAGCACCCACATATATAAAAGAAACATTACTAAAACTTAAATTGCACATCAAACCCCACACACTAATAGTAACAGACTTCACCACCCCACTCTCTTATAAACAGCTCTGCAAGACAGAAACTTAACAGAGAAATAAGAGAACTAACAGATGTCATGACTCAAATGGACTTAACAGACATCTTAGAACATTTCACTCAAGCACAAAAAAATAAAACTCCTTCTAGAAGTCAAACTCTCACTGTTTGCCGATAATATGATAGTTTACATAAGTGATCCCAAAAATTCTACCAAGGAACTTCTACAACTCATAAAGACTTTCAGCAATGTAGCAAGATACAAGATTAACTCAAAAAAATCAGTAGCCCTCCTGTACGCAGATGATAAAAGGGCTGAGGAAGAAATCAGAGAATCAACACCCTTCACAATAGCCACAAATAGCATAAAATATCTCATAGTAACTCTAACCAAACAAGTGGAAGACTTATATGACAAGAACTTTAAATCTTTGAAGAAAGAAATTAAAGAAGACACCAGAAAGTGGAAAGATCTCCCATGCTCTTGGGTAGGCAGAATTAACAGAGTAAAAATGGCAATCTTACCAAAAGCAATCTACAGATTCAATGCAATGTCCATCCAAATCCCAGCAAAATCCTTCAAAGACCTCAAAAGAATGGTACCCAACTTCATATGAAAAAGCAAAAAACCCAAGATAGCCAAAACAATCCTGTACAATAAAAGAACTTCTGGACACATCACAATCCCTGGCTTCAAACTCTACTACAGAGCTACAGTACTGAAAACAGCCTGCTATTAGCATAAGAACAGACAGGAAGACCAATGAAACTAAATCAAAGACCCAAATATCAATCCACACATCTTCAAACACCTGATTTTTGACAAAGAAGAAAAAAATATCAAATGGAAAAAAAGAAGCATATTTAACAAGTGGTGCTGGCATAACTGGATATCAACATGTAGAAGAATGAATATAAACCCATATCTATCACCATGCACAAAACTCAAGTCCAAATGGATCAAAGACCTCAACATAAAGCCAGCCACACTGAACCTTATAGAAGAGAAAGTCGAAGTACACTTGAACACATTGGCGCAGGAGACCACTTTCTAAATATAACCCCAGTTACACAAACACTGAGAGAAACAATTAATAAACGGGACCTCCTGAAACTGAAAAGCTTCTGTAAAGCAAAGGACATGGTCAACAAGACAAAATGACAGCCTACAGAATGGGAAAAGATCTTCACTAATCCCACACCAGAGAGATGGCTGATCTCCAAAATATACAAAGAACTCAAGAAATTGGACACCAAAAGAACACATAATCCAATAAAAAAAAATGGAGTACAGACCTAAACAGAGAACTCTAAACAGAGGAATCTAAAATGGCTGAAAGACACTTACAGAAATGTTCAACATCCTTAGTCATCAGAGAAATGCAAATCAAAACAACTCTGAGATTTCATCTTACACCTATAACTATTGCCAAGATCAAAAACACTGATAACAATTTATGCTAGAGAGGTTGTGGGGAAAAGGGAACACTTCTGCATTGCTGGTGGGAATGCAAGCTGGTACAACCCCTTTGGATGTCAGTGTGGCGATTTCTCAGAAAATTAGGAAACAACCTTCCTCAAGACCCAGTAATACCATTTTCGGGTATATATCCAAAGGATGCTCAACTGTGCCACAAGGACATGTGCTCAACTATGTTCATAGCAGCACTGTTTGTCATAGCCAGAACCTGGAAACAACCTAAATGCCCGTTGACTAAAGAATGGAATAGGAGAATGTGGTACATTTACCCAATGGAGTACTACACAGCAGAAAAAAATGACATCTTGAATTTTGTAGGCAAATGGATGGAGGTAGAAAACATTATTTTGAGTGAGGTAACCCAGACACAGAAAGACAATTATCACATGTACTCACTTATATGTGATTTTTAAACACAAAGAAAAGAAAGCCAGCCTACAAACCACAATCCCAGAGAACTTAAACAACAATGAGGACTCTAAGAGAGACTTACATAGATCTAATCTACATGGGAAGTAGAAAGTAGAAAAAGACAAGATCTCCTGAGGAAATTGGGAGCATGGGGACCTTGGGGAAGGGTAGAAGGGGGAGGAGAGAGGCAGGGAGGGGAGCAAAGAAAAATGTAGAGCTCAATAAATATCAAAAAAAAGAATATAACTTCTTCTCAGCACCTCATAGAACCTTCTCTAAAACTGACCACATACTTTGTAACAAAGCAAACCTTAAAACAAAAATATTGGAATAGTCCACTGTATCTTATCAGATTACCTTGTCTTAAAGTTAGAATTCAACAACACTAATTGCAGAAAGCCTACAAACTCATGGAAATTAAACAACACTCAACTGAATCACCCCATGGTCAAAGAAGAAATTAAAGGCTTCCTAGACTTCAACAAAAATGAAAGCACAACATACCCAAACCTATGGGACACTATGAAAGCAGTGCTAAGAGAAAAGTTCATAGTGCCTACATAAAGAAAGTGGAGAAATCTCATACTTAACTTAACAGCACAACTGAAATTCTAGAACAAAAAAAAAGCAGACTCACCCAGGAGTTCTAGATGACAGAAAATAGTCAAATTGAGGGTTGAAATCAATAAAATAGAAACAAAGAAAACAATACAAAGAATCAATGAACCAAAGAACAGTTTTTTGGGGAGAATCAACAAGATAGACAAACACTTACAAACAACAACAAAAAGGCAGATTTAGAATATCCAAATTAACATAATCAGAAGTGAAAATGGGCACATAACAACAGACCATAGAATAATTAGGTCCCCAAAACTGGAAAATCTGAAAGAAATGGACAATTTTCTGGATAGGTACCACATATCAAAATTAAGTCAAGATCAAATGAACAATTTAAATAGACCTATAGCTCCAAAAGAAGAAGAAGAAGGAGAAGGAGAAGGAGAAGAAGAAGAAGAAGAAGAAGAAGAAGAAGAAGAAGAAGAAGAAGAAGAAGAAGAAGAAGAAGAAGAAGAAGAAGAAGAAGAAGAAGAATCAGCAGCAGCCGCAGCCGCAGCCGCAGCCGCCATCAAAAGCATCCCAACCAAGAAAAGCCCAGGGCCAGATGGTTTCAGCACAGAATTCAACCAGAACTTTAAAGAGCAATTCCTCAAATTCTTTCCCAAAATTGAAACAGAAGGAACATTGCCAAACTCTTTTGGTGAGGATATAGTTACCTTGATACAAAAAATACACAAGGACTCAACTAAGAAAGAGAATTACAGACCAATCTTCCTCATGAATATTGATGCAAAAAAACTCAATAAAATACTGGCAATCCAAATCCAAGAACACATCAAAAAAAAAAAATCATCCACCATGATCAAGTTGGTTACAGCCCAGGGACACAGGGATGGTTCAACATATGAAAACCTGTCAACGTACTCCACCACATAAATAAACTGAAAGAAAAAACCATATGATCATCTCATTAGATACTGAAAAATCCTTCAACAAATTCCAACACCTCTTCATTATAAAGATCTTAGATAGATCAGGGATACAAGGAATGTATCTAAACATAATAAAAGCAATATATAGCAAACCAACAGACAATGTCAAATTAAATGGAGAGGAAGTCAAAGGGATTCCATGAAAATCAGGAATAAGACAAGGGTGTCCACTTTCTCTATATCCATTCAACATAGTACTCGAAGTTCTAGCTAGAGCAATAAGACAACAAAAGAAGATCAAGGGGATAAAACTGGAAAGGAAGAAGTCAAACTCTCACTATTTGAAGATGATATGATAGTTTACATAAGTAACCCAAAAAATTCTACCAGGGAACTCCAACTGATAAACACCTTCAGTAATGTGGAAGGATACAAGATCACCTCAAAAAATTCAGTAGCCCTCCTAATTAAAGATGATAAATGGGCTGAGAAAGAAATCAGAGAAACACCACCCTTCACAATAACCACAAATAAAATGCAATATCTTGGGATAACACTAACCAAAGAAGTGAAAGACCTGTATGACAAAAACATTAAGTCTATGAAGGAAGAAATTGAAGAAGATATCAGAAAATGGAAAGATCTCCCATGCTCTTGGAAAGGTAGGATCAACAAAATAAAAATGGCTATCTTACCTAAAGCAATCTACAGATTCAATGCAATCCCCATCAAAATCCCAACACAATTCTTTACAGACCTGGAAAGAACAATACTGAACATCATATGGAAAAACAGAAAACCCAGGATAGCCAAAGCAATCCTGTATAATAAAGGAACTTCCAGAAGCATCATCATCCCTGACATCAAGATCTACCTAGAGCTATAGTAATGAAAACAGCTTGGTATTGGCGTAAAAACAGACAGGTTGACCAATGGAATCAAATCAAAGACCTGGATATTGATCCACACACCTATGAACACCTGATTTTTGACAAAGAAGCTAAAATTATACAATAGAAAATTTTTTCAACAAATTGTGATGCCATAACTGGATGTTGACATGTAGAAGAATTCAAATAGATCCATATCTACCACCATGCACAAAACTCAAGTCCAAATGGATCAAAGACTTCAACATACAGCCAGCCACACTGAACCAACCTCATAGAAAAGTGGGAAGTAGCCTTGAACACATGGGCAGAGGAGACCACTTCCTAAATACAACATTAGCAGCACAGACACTGAGATCAACAATCAATAAACTGGACCTCCTGAAACTGAAAAGCTTCTGTAAGGCAAAGGACACGGTCAGTAAGACAAAATGGCAGCCTGCAGAATAGGAAAAGATATTCACCAACCCGCACACCAGACAGAGGACTGATCTCTAAAATATATAAAGAACTCAAAGAACTAGACATCAAAATACCAAATAATCCAATTAAAAATAGGGTACAGATCTAAACAAAGCATTCTCAACAGAAGAATCTCAAATGGCCAAAGGACACTTAAGGAATTGTTCAGCATCCTTAGTCATTAAGTAACTGCAAATCAAAACGACTCTGAGTACCATCTTACACCATTCAGAATGGCTAAGGTCAAAAACACCAATGATAGCTTATACTGGAGAGGATGCTTATGCTGGTGGGAGTGCAAACTTGATCATCTGCTATGGAAATCAGTATGGTGATTTCTCAGGAAACTGGGAATCAATCTACCTCAAGACATGGGAATACCACTTTTGGGCATATACCAAATGGAAGCACACTCATACCACAAGGACATTTGCTCAACTGTGTTCATAACATTATTCAGAATAGCTAGAACCTGAAAACAACCTCGATGCCTCATCGGAAGAATGGCTTTTTAAAAATGTGGTTCATTTACACAATGGAGTACCAGCCAGGGATAAAAAAATAATGACATCTTGAAATTTTCAGGCAAATAGATGGAACTAGAGAAAAACCAACCTGACCAAGGTAAGCCAGACCCAGAAAGACAAACATGGTGTGTACTCACTCATATGTGGATACCAGCTGTAAAGCAAAGGACAACAAGCCTATAGTCCAGAATCCCAGAAAAGGCAGATAACAAGGAGAACCCCTAAGAGAGACAAACAAGGATCTCCATTGGAAGGGGAAATAGATGAGATCTCTGAGAGAATTGGGAGTGGAAGGGGAGAAAAAGGGGGCAGAAAATAAAGGGGTTAGAAGAAGGGAAGAGGGAAGAGAACATGAGGGAATGGAATGGTCGAGATGGAGGAAGGACAGAGAGGGAGAGCAAGGAAACAGATATTTTCCTTGAGCAAGCCATTATGGTGCTAGCAAGAAACCTGGCATTAGGGAAATTCCCAGGAATCCACAATGATGACCCCAGCTAAGATCCTAAGAAATAGTGGAGAGGGTGCCTAAACTGCCCTTCGCCTGTAATCAGACTGGCGACTACCTTAATTGCCATCATAGAACCTTCATCCAGCAACTGATGGAAGCAGATGTGGAGATCCACAGTTAAGGACAGGGCCAAGCTCTAGAGTCCAGTCAAAGAGAGGCAGGAGTGAGAATATGAAACAGCTGATCTGAGCTAGTGAGAGCTCACTGACTCTGGACTGACAGTGGGGTAACCTGCATAGGACCAGACTAGGCCCTCTGACATAGGCAGAATGTATCCCTACCGCATGAACTGGATTTTTGAAGCCCATTCTCCTTGGAGGGATACCTTGCTCAGTCTAGGTAGAGGGGGAAGGGCCTTGGTCCTGCCTTAAAGTGATATGCCAAACTTTGTTGACTCCCCAATGGAAGCCTTACCCTCTCTGAGGAGTGGATGGGGGTTGGGGTGGGAGAAGGTAGGAAGAGCAGGAGAAGGGAGAAGGGGAGGGAGTAGGAACTGGGATTGATATGTAAGAGAAAAGATTGCTCTTTAAAACAAATAAATAAAAACAAAAAAAAAAAGAAAAATTTAAGTACAACCACAAAGGAACTCTGGATCTCTTCTATCCCCATGAGAAATGCACAGATCCACAAGAATTTTTCCCAGTATACAGTTTTGTGAGCACTGCAGACAAGGAAGGCATACGCTACCTAGGATGAATCTGTTAATCAAGTACCTGTGAGCTGCAGACAGAGCCAGACACAAGCACAGAGCACGGACAGAATGATGGAACCACAAGGAGTCTGCAAGCTCCTGTGGCTCCATTTGCCTCTTCCCACTGCTGAGCCTAACTCTGTGACTCCCCTTACCCAGGCCCCTAAAAGAGAAGCAAATCTGTCCCCAGTAGTTACAAAACAGCCAGAGGCTGCCTTTCCCTACATCCTCCTCCTCCTTCTTACTGGAACTTCAGAAGAACACTTTGTTTAAATTCCCCCAAATCCATGAGAGATTTATTCTAGTCAGATACTAAATCACTCTCATCACACAATAGGGCTATTCTTCCATGTCAGCGCACACATACCTTGTTAGGACATGATTCACACCCTAGAGAGAAGGGAGAAAACACAGTCAATAACATATTCTACATGTTCTTGCAAATCGTGGTCACACTCTCACTGGGTGCAGAAACAAATTCAGAGAATCAAATCTGTCACCCACAGTTCTCCAAGACATGATATAAATAGAATACATGACTCTTTACTTTACTTACATTTAAACTAAGACTATTTGCTGTCCCATACTACAAGGTTTTGGAGAGCAAAGATAAATAAATGGTAGTTTGAAAGCTTACATAGGTTTTGCTGTGTGTACAACTAAACACACAAACACATGACTCTACCCATGCTCCATGTCAGCTCTCCATCACCTTACTTACAACTAACAATATAAGAAGCTGATTCCTAAATTATTTGAGTCATTTAGTCACAAATCAATGTTAGTAATGAAGAAGCCACAAGGACTAGAACCATAGATTGTCAGATACTTAAAACCAACTAACCAAATCTCTCTTTCTCTATTTCTTTTTTCTGTAATTATTCTGGCAGGATAAGAAGTTAATCTAAAGAGACATACGTGTTGAAAAACAATTGAAACAATGATCATCCCTCAAAATGGGAATTTCTCCAGGATTCTCACAATGGAGAAGAAAAACAGCTCAGAGTGAGAACTGGTCACCGAAAAAAGATTTCAAGCACTTCTAATTACTTACCAGACCAAATTAAAGTATGAGTCTATAACCCAGATAATGATGGGAGAAAGATCACACTTTGACAAGGGATACTCATTTTTGTATATCCTTGGCTCTTATTTAAATTTTGATATCACTTTGAGAAACTGAAGATGGACAAAGGGTTTTAAAAAAAAAAAAACAAACTTTTGTCCATCTTTCAAATGTAGCCACATTAATAAATATTCTTTTTCATCTTTCCAATATTCAAAGCAAGAAGTATTGTCATTTGTTGTAACTTGTACGAACTCAAAAAACTTATGTTATACTAAATCATCTGGGCACAGGACAAAACAACACTAAGTGATATTATTATATATGTGTCATGTACAAAAATTAACAGGAGCTTTAAAGTTACAGCCATTAAGACTTCCTTTCGGGTTTCAATTAAAGATGCCATGATAAGCTAATGGGGGGCTAAAACTCTGAAGGTTAAAAAAAATATACTCACAACAAGTACCATCTATCCATGTTTCTTTATTCTTCTCTCAATCCTTATTTTTCCTTGTTCTCTCTTGCTCTACCTTTTTCTTCCATGTTCTCTCTTGTTCTCCCCATTACAAATATTTTCAGTCATATTCAGCAATTCCCCAGCCCTAGCAGGTTCCAGTGCTGGAATGCTTTCGCCCCATAAAAAAATCAGATAAGGGTTTACACACACACACACACACACACACACACACACACACACACACACACACACACACCCGAGTCTGTCAGCTCAAAGGTGGCTAGTTCACACTGGTGAACTCCTTAATGGAAAAAGTTAGTTAAGAAGGGAATTAAATAATCAGGAAATTCTGGAGGGGAAGGTCAGTGTGCTACACTACATTGTTAGGTGGTCAGTAAAAAGCTAAAATGTTTATTTTCAGTGCTCTGCTTTTTTCCTCTCCCAGCATGTATAGAATTGGGACCACAAGCAACAATGTAAACAGTAAGAGAGAAGTCAGGGCTCTTGACCAGATAGCATCAGAAGCTGTGGTTTCTATGGTTTCCGTCTGAATTTTGCTCTAGGCAGTAGAAACAAAGAAGGGACACAGGCCTCTAAATTATCAGTTCCTGGGTATGCTGCTATCAGCTGTTCTAGTTGTGAGGTAAAACCAGACTAGTAGCCTGGGCAAGTAGTAACTCTATGTCCTTGGATATCTGTGAATACCTTAAATAGAATGTTCTTTCCTTGGACGCTAAGCACTGACCAAAAGCCTTCTGATAAAGATAATTGCAGAAAATCAGATTTTTGCATTTCCCTAGGGGAGAGGAACAAGGCCAGAGAGTAGGAAACTGTTTTCACATGAAGCTTAAAGGCATAGAAAACAGTTCTCAACTGTGAAAATTAATTTCCAAATATGCAACAGAAAGGAAGTTACCTACAGCAAAAGTCTATAGGAAAGGAAAGCCATCTAATATAGGTGATAAATGAGTGTCCTCAATAATAATTAAATCAATGCAATAGAAACCAATAAACTAAAGGAGTATGATAACTTCTCAGAACTACCAAGGTCTATAAGATTGGCAATTGAGGTGAAATAACCAAATTCCTACGGAGATATTCATCACCAGAATATGACTTTGGTTTAAAGTATTTAAAAATAAGATAGAGATAAAATGAAATACAGATAGAGAAGACATCTTTCATCTCAGCAACTCAAAGACAGAGCAGGGAACCTCTCTGAGATCTTAGGTGGCTACTCCCCTCCCACTGACCACACCACTGAATCAGGGGCAATGGGGGTAAAACTCTCCAAACATCCAAGGGGAGAGACCATTGCCACTAATATCAAATTCAGGTGAAATGACTGTTGAATATGCTTCACACATGCTCACATTGCAGTAGGGTAGTAACTACCCATGATGCAAAAGATCTCTCCAAGTTTCTGCTACTATATTTTATTTGATAAACTAAAATATGCAATTTCCCCTTGCCATCCAGGCATGCTATGATTTCCCAGCTTCTGAAACTGGTTCAGGAAAGAGTTCAGGGAGGGCCCACAGAGCCCTACTGTCCTCCCCAGGGGGAATCACAGCAGCACAGAGGGAGGGAAATGGCTTCCAGGTGTCCTGACTCTCAGATGCCGGACCTCCTGCGGTCTTACCTGCAGCATCTCTATGGTTGAGCACTGCAACCGATGCTCCAGATATGAGATGAGTTCTTTCACTGGCTCCCTCTGCTTCTCCAGCTCATTTTCAGACTCTTCCAATCTTTTGATAATGTCTTCCTTCTCTTGCACCAGCTTCTCCACCTCATTCTTCTCCTTGGAGTCCAGGAATTCTCGCATTTCTTTAAACTCCTTCTGAACTTTTTTTACATCCCTCTGTATTTGGTTCTTCAGGGATAAGAAAATGGAGAGTTATTCAGACTGTCCTAATGGGACTGAGAGACAGAAAACCACTGTTCTGATGGGGAGTTCTCACGGGAACTGAGCTGGGGAAGGGAAGGCAGGCTTAGGGGAGCATCTGTCTCTTTTCAGTGTCTGTTTATGACATTCCAAAACAAAAATCTCAGGTCACCTTTACCAAGGCCACCTGAGCCAAAGTGGGTACCTGGGTGTGACTCAGTTTTCACACAGCTGTTCCTGACTCCAATTCCTGCCTGTATACTCCTGACTTTACCTCTGAATCCCTGAGAGAAGCTAACCCTAAGAATAGAACTGTAACAGTTCCCAAGCATCTTCCCAACGGTCACAGTTCCAGAAAGCACCACAGGAGCGAGTCCCAGGACTCAGTGCCATTCTCACCAGGCCCCGCCATGGTGTCAGCTCCTCATACAGCAGGTTCGGCTGTGATGCACTCTCTGTGCAGCCCCAGCTCCAAGGGAACAGGCAGAGAGGACTAATCAAGGCCTCTTATCCTCATCAACTTCCAGGGAATGAAGATCCAGGGAGCTTCTTGCCCAGGTTTCTCCCAGGCATTAGGCTAATTCCCTTAGGAGGTAGGGTCCCCACTTGCCTCCCAGAAAATTCTATTGTTTTGAAGGTCATCTTTCCATTCGTCACATCTTTTCTCATTAGCCATCTGCATCTCCAGGGCAGCCTGGAGCATCCCCTGTGGGAGAGGAATTGTAACAAGAGTCAAACTGTGTTCTTAGTAGGACAGCTGCTCCTAGCCAAAAGCCAAGAAATCCTTCTGGAAAGACAAGAGGTCTAAGACTATTCTCTTTTTAATATCTTGTTCCATGATTTATGCACATAATGTTTGTAATCTTCATCTCCAGCTCAATCCATTCTTGCATTTACACACACAGCCCCTACAGAACAGAAATCTCTCTTAGTCAGGCACCCCACCAAGTGCACACCTCTCGCTTTGATTCTGGCGTCCGAAAACTGGGGAAATTTTGTTAGCTCTCCTGGTCTTTCACATAAACATATACATACACACATGTCCTGCAATTGACACCTGCATATTCCTTTTCTTTTTCTTTTTTTTTTTTTTTTTGAACCTGGATCTTACTATGTAGCCCTGGCTGGTCTGGAATTTCTGTCTACACCTGTACAGCCTCAAACTCATCAGTTGCCAGAGTCCTGGTATTGAGCCATGGCCCACCACACTGTCCACGTGTATTTTCTTTTGTCATTTTTTTCCTTTTTTTAATTGTATTTTTTCTTATGTTGTCACAGGCTGCCCTACGTTGGGCTGCCATATGTTGGGAGCCACATTTTTGAGATGACTTTTGCCGGGTTCCTAGCCAATACCAGTTCCTAAGTTCCAGGGTTTAAGCATGAGAATTATAAATGTTAGATAGGAGGAACAGAGATAAGAAATAATTACAGAGACATAGGATCATAATGGGAGGGCAACTCAGCTTCCTGCATACTGAGTT
Organism: Ondatra zibethicus; assembly: GCA_004026605.1. Taxonomy (NCBI): domain Eukaryota; kingdom Metazoa; phylum Chordata; class Mammalia; order Rodentia; family Cricetidae; genus Ondatra; species Ondatra zibethicus. The sequence goes on from PVIU01024424.1 coordinate 19,792, forward strand.
GGGAGTTCTGAGTTCTCTGAGTTTGCCCCTGTTTAATTTTCCATACATATTTGTGGCCCAATGCAACGGGGTGGGGGGGGGAGAAGGCAAAAGACTGCTTTTACGTGACAAAAATGACAACTAGAACAGTTGCTTGCACCAATACTTTGAGACAACAAGTCATGCGAGGAAAGCATTCTGTTATTTAGGCAGTGAACCCACCCTACCCAAGTATAATGAAGGCAGCCACTCCCTAGGTCAAACCTCCTAATTCAAAAGGAGCAGAAGTATGCTTGAATTCTCTGACCTTTGGTCAGGGTGGAGTGGATCTCCCTATACGGGCCATCTTAATGTCCAAAACACCAAGTAACCACGCCCTAGGTCAGGGTGTGTAGCCACAGCTGTCAACAACTTTGAATAAGCTCAAACTCTCTGACCTTCAGATGAGGTGGAATAGGCTCACATTTGTGGGCCTCCACATGTTTTTCTTCATTGAAAATAGATTTTTTTCATGCAATATATTGTGATTATAGATTCCCCGGCACTTACTCCTCCCACTTCCTCTCCACCTCCCCTCCCATTCAGATTCACACCTTTTATGTCTCCTGTTACAAAACAAAGAGGCATCTGTTTCTCAGCCTCTAGAGATTAACCCAAACATAGCAAAGGCTTTGCTGAAAGGTTTCACTCAAAGCCAGACACAAGGCTTTATTTTACATATCAGTACAGCCCAGACTTATCAAATGTGGGTGTAGTTCATTTTGTGTGGTCATTGTCTCCTGCTGGGCAAGGTGACCTTTCCTTAGGAATGGTTTATTTCCCCAGTGAGACTCCCTTGGGGAAAAGTAAATTTACAAGTAGCTATCAGCTGGAGATTGCTTCTGGGTTAGGGGTGGGTCATGTGCCCACTTCTTCCAGCTTGAGCATCCCATCTGGTGCAGACTCTTGCAGGCTCTGTGCATGCTGCAACAGTCTCCATGAGTTTACATGTGTGCTCACAAACAAACAACAGAAAACAAAGTCCCAACACAGAACTTGCCTCTGTGCACCTCACTATGGAATTCTTTCCCCTCTTCCCAGATGTTTCAACTGCCACATGCACATTCTCTTCACTGCTGCACATCATTCATTACTAGCCCCATGGTTGGAAGTCACAGGACTGGATTTTAGGTAGTATGAATGAGTCTGACATAAACAATGTAAGAAGATAAATATGAAATGAATTAGCAGTTCTGTTCTTGGCGTTTCTTGGTCATCAACTCAACTTTACAGGGACAGTTACAGAAATTTTTTCTGACCTAATATTGGCAGCCCAGGTAATTCTCATACAAATAAGTGGAATAAATCATCATGTCCTTTTAGGACTCTAAATGTAGGAACGGATGGAATGATGTAAGAACCCCAGAGTCTATGATGTCCAGGTAATTGACCTGTCACACCAAGTGGAGATTTCCCACCCGTTACTGTCTCCTGCTCTGTGTCCCACACCCTCCCACTTCCTACCTTGTACTTATTGGCCACTTCTTCAACGAGAGCTGTTTGGTGGCCACGGTGCTCCTGCGATCGCTCACAAAGCCAGCAGATGGCCACCATGTCCTTCTCACAGAAGAGCTGGAGTTTCTCTCCATGCCGTGCACAGACATTCACCTGCTCCTCCCCTGGGCTGGACTTGAACCCCTTGAGCCTCTCCACTATATTGGCCACATGCCGATTAGGCCTCAGATTCCCAAACAGGTAACTCACTCGGCACACAGGGCAGATGCCCTTCCCTTTTTTGCCTTTGCTGGACTCATAGTTCAGAGTGATGCAGGCTCGGCAGAAGCTGTGGTCACAATCGGCACTCACAGGGTCTTTCAGAAGCTCTAGGCAGATGGGACAGGTCACCTCCTCCTTGACCATCCCCAGGACAGATGAGGCCATTGTTGCTGTGATGCTGAGTCTGTCTGTCCGTGCTCCTGACACTTCTGCTCAGGTACCTGAGTGACTGGGATGATGAGAAGGGGGACAAGTGAGAAAGGGAAAATCAGCACTGAACCGTGAAGAGATCAATGAATGTCCTCAATGATAAGGGGAAAGAACAAAGGAGAGAAATACCAAGAGAAGTTCAGTGACATGGCAAAAGGAGCATGCTGTCACACTTTCCACTATATTTCATCCCAAATGACAAATTTCAGATGCAGGATTGCTATTTCCTTTTACTGAAGAGCCGGAAGAATGTGTTTCCTTCCAATGGCTTCATGTAACCAACCTTCTGTTCTTCCCTTTCTTTCCCAGGGCAAAATCACATCTTCATTGTTACATGCATCAAACTATTCATGTCTCCCCTGCTGTACTTCCTCCTTCATCAGCACCAGTCAGTGTGACCCTCTGATCCTCTCCTTACCAGTCTCTTACCAGAGAGCCTGGGGCTGACCTGGTGTGTACACAGTCCTGATAAGCATAGGGAACGATTTCTCTTATTGTCATTTAATAAATGACAATATCTGTGTTTGTATACATGGTTAAGATAAGCCCTGCACTAGGTGTACAGTGATGGCCACTTACAAGGCTCATTCGTCTTCAATACACAAAAAGGGGATGAATAGCAGCCCTTTAGATGCTATTTAGACCTCTTCCAGAGGTCCCTGCTCTACCCCATAAAGTTCACCAAAGGAAAAAGGAAAAGCCAGGACAGAATTGATAGCCAGAATATTGGGTATGTGGAATTATTCCTCCAAACACTGCAGAGTCTAAGGAATCTTGGTTCTGTAAATGTTGAGAATTTATCCTGTGTGTTTTTATACAGTGGCTGCCCCTTGAGCAACTGCTCTCCTAATCAGCACCTGCAACCCAGCAGCTACCAGCAGTCCGAAGGGCACAAGGGCGCAGGCTGTAGAAACTCTGTTCCCTCACAGACTCTCTCAAGGCTATTAAGGTAAACTTCAACTAGATCTCTACCCTCTATGACCTCAGGATTCAAAGGTTGAGGTGAAATTCTGCTCGTTCAGAGAGCTTGAATAATCAATAGCTAGTGTAATGATCTGTTCTATCTCTTTAAGGGACAAGCCACACCCACTCCCTCCCCTGTCCACTGTGGCAGGCTGATCTTCAGCTTCTAGCCTGAGCTCCTTTCCTTTTTCCACCTCCCTCTCGAAGAGGCAGCTTCTGCCTCTACCCACTTCTCCCCTTCCCCTTTCTGTCTCCTCTCTCTCTCTCTCTCTCCTATTCTCCCCTTCTCCCTTCCCCCTCCATAATCCACTGAATAAATATCCAACCTCACTCTGCATGGTGTGCCTATTCATGCCTCTGTCTCTTGCCCGCCATCGCGTGTCTCCCTGCCCTGGACCAGCCACCCCTCGGGGACCTGCAGCCATTCCTGCCTGGGACTGGCTGCTCTTAGGGCCCACTGACTGCTGCCACATGGCCTGCTGCCACCGTTTGGGGACCTGCAGCATTTCTGCTGCCTGCCACCACTGGGGGATCCACAGCATCTTTATTAATCCATTTCAGCTAGCCCTTTCTCCTTGCTTGCTGCTCACAAAAGCAGTGTGTCCTTCTGCTCCACCCACATTTAAGAGTCCTTGCTACATGAGGTCCCTCCCTACCACCTCCTGTCAGCTAGTCGCTGTCTCAACCTCTTGATCTCAGGTTAATTTTATATAATAAAACAAATGTAACGTCTTTACATCATTAACAAAAGTAGTGAGAAAAAAATCAAACACACTTTAAAGTAATATTCAACAACAGTATGGTCTAGAAATTTAACAAAGATGCTGATGGGAGACTCCATGTATGAAGGCCAGCAGGATACTGAGTTCAAAACCACATCAAAAATTATACTTCAAAGTAAACTAATTTCACCTGATAACATGTAATATTAGTTCAGCAGGCAAAGCCAATGGATAACCCATCCCTCATCAGCAAATGAAAGATAAGGAACTCTTCCCATTCTTTGCTCAAAACTATATGATAACACACACCATTGTTTCAGGAATAAAAACCGTACAAACGTTTAGGTATAGACATAAATTTCCTTATTTTAAAGCCATGCATGAAAAGCACACTGCTAATCTCATAACAAATTTAGGGCAAAAGAAAACCTTTTTTTTTTAAGCCATGTAGTGTTGTGATCTAGCTGCCTTCACTCCCCCTGACCCACAGCAGAACTTCCTTGTGGTCTGTAATTGACAAGGATGTTTGTGTTCTTTCTGGCCGGTGGTTTTCCACAGAAGCAGTAGAAGCTTTAGCTCAGGAAAAAATAAAGGTTGCTGTTCTTCCACCTGAAAATAAGCCACCTACCATGTCTCAATCCCAGCACCCCCTGCCAGTCTCAGCATCCAGGCCACACAGAAAACAATGGTGCTCATTGTTGTCATTTCTACTAAACACAGCAGGACAGGGGAAGTACCAGCAATACTAGAAAAGAAATAAAACAAATTCAAGACAGGGTTCCTTTGTGTAGTATAGCCATTTAGGAACTTACTTTGTACACCAGACTGGCCTTAAACTCATAGAGATCCACCTCTCTCTGTCTCCTTAGTGTTTGGATTAGAGGCTTCTGGCACCACCACCCAGTCACGTTTGTTTTGCAGGTGAAAGAAAAGCCAGTGAACTCAGTAAAGATGCAGGATGTAGTAACCAGCATAGAGAAGTCACAAAGGGTGAGGAACCCAAGGGGAAATTAAGAAGCTGAGCCTGTTGTGCTGACCTCTAAACCTGACTTCTTGGCAGGCGACGCCAGAGGATGGCAATCCCAAGGCTCTACAGCTCAGCAGTGGTACACTTGCAACACCGTAAAACGGCTGGAGGGGTGGTTCAGTGGTTGAGCGCCACCTGTTGTCACACAGACCCTGGGCTCCAGACCCAGAGCCGAAGGGACCTTAGCAGTGGGTGAGAGCCACAGAGGGAGAAAGACACATATACCATAAAGTCAGAGCTTAGGTGACAAGTTTATTGAGAGAGAGAGAGAGAGAGAGAGACCTGATTGCCTCTTCAGAAGAATAGAGGAAAGAAAATGGTAATGGGTGGAGCTTCTCTCTCTCTCTCTCTCTCTCTCTCTCTCTCTCTCTCTTCCCAGCTTGTCTCTTAAAGGGACCTTTCGCACCTACATACATAGTGACATAACAGCCACAGCACCCTGGGCTGGCCAAGGTACTGCCTGAGTGCATCCTGCCAGGTGACTGGGGCCAGCATCATACCTGAATCCTAACACCCAGACCTCACATGACTGCTCAATGCTACCTGTGAAGAAAACATGTTTTTGCGAACTAGAGAAAACATGTTTTTGTGAACTAGTCATGACCCCAACCCTGCCTGTTGACTAGAACGTTAGTTTTCCAACAGCCTGCAGGTGCTTCCCTGTCCTTGACCTGACCCAGTCCTGCCTTTGACATAACCAACCATAGTAAAGGCCCTTAAAATGAGCCAATCCCTGCATTTGACAAACAACCCACTGTACCCCCTCCCTGAATATGTGTTTTTTTGCCTTTAAAAGTAGCTTGTGATAGCTAGTCAGGGCTTCTCTCCCTCGCCTCGCTGAGGAGCCTATTTGCGCAAATGAGAATAAACTTCCTCTTGCTTTTGCATCAACGGGACTGGTGAGCGGTTCCTTGGGATGACCCTCCTGAGGAGTTAGCATCCCAGACTTGGGGTCTAACACCTGTAACTCCAGTTCCAGTAGATCTTAACACTCTCTTCTTGCCTCTGATGGTGCTGCATCCAAATGCTGCAGAGATATACATACAGGCAAAACACCCACAGATTTAAAATGAAAATAAATGAGTCAATAAACTTAATAAAAGAAAGACAGAGAACAATTATATTTATGAAACCATCAAAACTAGGAAAAATGATTAGGAAAATAATTACTGCAAGATGAAATACCTGCA
>PVIU01024425.1:0-25579 GCA_004026605.1 Ondatra zibethicus
AACATTGAAAAAGTAATAATAAACCACTCATATTTTCCTTGGGATCTATGTTATCATCTTTCTATTTTCCATAATAATGATTTCAATATTCTTTGAGTTGTTCATTATTTCTTAACAGCTAGAAGTGTTATTTATTATTCATTCTTGTTGGTATGACAATCTTCTCAGTAGGGGTGTGTGTGTGTGTGTGTGTGTGCTCAGGCAATAACTCTACTTCCAATTTGCATTCCTAGAACCAAAATTTTTTTACAAGTATTTAAAATCATACCATATATGTAGACTAATTTGGCTTATCTAAAAAATGAATATATAAACTTCTGTTCTAGTACGTATATGACTTTTGAAAATTATTATATGATATTAAACTCTCTTCCTTCTCAAATGGACATTTTTTTTCCTTTTTGACTTTCCCTTTCCTCAATTTTATTATGATACTTTGTAATTGTGCTCTGAGCTTTTTTTTTTTTTTTTTGCAAACCCTGAACTCACATTTGCCACCCTCTCCCTGAGTTCCTTTTAACCTAGATTTAAAGTACAGAGTGAGATGCTGTTGTCAAGCTGCCTTGGTTTCTTCTTTCTACTCCATTTGTCCCGTGTTTAATGTCAGTTGTTTTGCATCATTAATCTTGTAATCACAACATTTGTTGTTTGAATTTATAGCTTCTGCACCTCGGTGAGCAGCGTATTCTTTCTGATGTTTTGAAAGTTATTCTCCTTATGCTGTAAATCTTGTATTAATCTTGAACCTCCTTGACCCTCCAAAACTGCTTTCAGGGCCACCAGTTGGGAGCTGGGAGCACAGGTACATGATGTCTTCTTAAGACAACATCAAAGCTGGGGTCTTTAAGGGGGAAAGGGTCACTTTCAAGGGGGTAGGTTCATTTTGTTTTTCAATAATAATGGAGTTCTGATTATTGTTATTTCAGGCATAATAATAATAGCCACCAGTAATGTGACATAATCCTCATGGGCAGCTCTTGCTCCAGGCTCACTTGTGTATGCCCTACATAAATCCAGGTCACAGGAAGAGTTAATATGTTGAGCACTGAAGACACTCCACTCGGAGCTTGTTTTCTTCTTGGCAAAACTGGCCTTTGGGCAAGGAACTGCCCATGCATCAACCACTGACAAAATGCACGTTGTCTGGACTGGACAAGCAGGATACAAGATAAAAGACTGCCAAACCTTGCCAAGATAGGGTAAGACAGTTCTGAAAATTTTCCTGCCTCTGAAAATGGTCTGTCAGTTACTCTAGGCCTTAGCCAAAGTTGGTTGCTCCAATGTTACAAATGAGACTTTGGGTGATTGCTCAGGTAGCCAGTTGTCTCTGTCATATACTGCACATTTTCAAAGATGCTTAATTGCACTTCCTGCCTACTCAAGTAATATTATCTGCCTTCTCAGGCCTTCAATGGGGTTGAAGATTAGATAATCATAGTTACCTTCCTCTTATGATATAGCCAAGCCATTTCTAACACAAGACTTAGACTCCTTAGGACAGAATGACTATTAAAACATTTAGCACATGTTCCTTGCTTACTGTTGTTTAAGCTAGCTGTAAAATTCTAATTTTATACTTGATATCTGTTCTTAGTGTATATAGTTTTGTATGGGGTTTGGAACTCTCTTATTTAGACAAAAGGGGGAGGCGATGGGGAACCTGCTTCAGCCAGTGGCCTTTAAGAGGCTGGACCAGGTGGGGGCATGACTTTTGGGTTCCCAAAACATCTATATAAAATTTCAATTATGCATGATACAATTCAGAGAAATTATTGTTACGATATGCATCACATATAAAGAATGTACACTAATGAACTTTAGTTAAAAGATCAAGGACAGGGTCATGGATCAGTAGAATGCAAAGTCTGAATTCAATCCTTAGCATACAAAAGCATGTCCCACATGATAAAAACAATAGTTATCAAGTTGCTCTTTTTTTCTCAACATAATATTGCTATGGATTATTTGGGAATTTCATACAATGCATCCTGATCACATTCACTTCCCATTCCTCCAAGGTCCACCCTCTCATCCTTGTTCCCCAACCAAATTGGAATATGGTCAAACTCCCAGTGGCCAGCCTCTTAAAGATAAGTGAATTATTCTCATTCCTTAGCAATGATTTCTCCCTTTCTTCATGGAAGCAATTTTTAAGATTATACCAATTATTCAAATACCTGTCACATTCATCTTGGCATCACATTTGACAAAAGAAAGGCCTACAAATAATTAAAAAAGCAACAATCTACACTTTTTGTTTGTTTCTAGACAAGGTTTCTCTGTGTAGCCTTGGCTGTCCTGGAACTAGCTCTGTAGACCAGGCTGGCCTCGAACTCAGAGATCCACCTGCCTCTGCCTCTCGAGTGCTGGGATTAAAGGTGTGCGCCACCATTGCCCAGCTGCAACAATCTACTCTTAAAAGCCATGTTTCAAGAGGATATTTCTCTCACCTTCCTAGCTTTTGAAATATTTTATCAAAGAATCACTTTATTGAAATGTTCCTGTGATGGCTAGTTCTATCAACTTGATACAATCTACAGTCCCTTGTGAAAAGAGTGTCAGTGAGAGATTGCCTGGATCAGGTTGCCCTATGGGACATTGTTTTGATTAATTTACTTGAGGTGAAAGCCCCAGTCACTGTTAGGGGGCACCAATCCCTAGGCAGGGAAAATTAGAGTCAGGAACTAGCATGGATGCACTAATTCATTGCTTTCTTCTTTTTACTGCCAATGAAATGTGACAAATTGCTTCAAGTTCCTGATGCTTTGAATGTTCCTCAATGATAGACTATCACCTGGAATTTTAAGTCAAGTAAACCCTTTCTCCCTTAAGCTGTTTTTGTGAGGGCATTTTTAATCATAGTAATGGGAAAAGAAATTTAGAAAGTTACCATAATAATCAACTTTTCATTTATTTGTATACATGTTCAATTTAGCTAGAGATTACCATGAGGTTCTTCAAAATGGTTTTTAACCATTTTTGTGTTGTTCACAATATCTAAAAGCTCTTATTCCACTTCCTCCTCATTTGCTATTGCTATGCTAATTTTGACATTGGTGATTTATCATTGTGGCTGTAATACCAATTTCTCTGATAACTAAAAATAGTGCATGCCTTTTAATGTGTTTCCCAATCATTTTGAATATCCTCTTTTGTCTAGTGACTCTTCAAGTATGGGTTTTTCTGTCTTTTTCATAGTGATTTGTAAGAATTTTCTCCTTTGTATATAAGTCATTTATCAGTTATGCACATTTACAAGTATCTGCCCCTACCCAATGGCTTGCCTTCACACTTTTAACATTTATTTTTAGAGTTTCACTGTGACTTCTTTTTTGAGACAGAGTTTCTCTGTGTAACTGCCCTGGCTGTCCTGGGACTCTCTCTCTGGACCAGGGTGGTCTCAAACTCAGAGATCCTACTGCCTCTGCCTCCTGAATGCTGGGATTAAAAATGTACACCAGCACCACCCAGTTCATTGTGACATTTTAGTACATATATTTTTTTCTTACATATAAATTTAAACCCATACTCTGCATATGAAGAAAAATATGTGATAGTTATCTTTGTCTTATTTTGTTTAACTTGATCTTGAGTGTCCTCAACTTTTCTGCAACTGTCATATTTTCTTTCTTCTTTACAACTAAATAAAAGTCCATTAGGTGTATGTGATTCCAAATTGAGTCACACTGACAATGAAGATTAATATATCTTGGCTATTGTGAACAATGCCATAATAAACACATATATCTCTGTGGTACGCTGATTTATAATCCTTTAGGTATAGAATGTGGAGTGGCATAGATGGATCATATAGCAATCATATTTCAGCATTTTTTGAGGACTCTCTATTGGTTTTCAGGGTGGCTAACCAGTTTGTGTTCTTACCAGCAGTGTAGAAGCATTCTTCTTAGGCCACACCCTCACTAACATTTGTTTTCATTTGCCTTACCTTTCAAATTTTGTCTATAATGTACTCTTAAGTGTTTCACACAGGTGTGAATTTGGGGTCAAGATCATTTCCTTTTTTTTAATTCATCTATCGATCCTGAACAATAAATTTCTCTCTCCTCTGCAGTATTGTCATTGTCATAAATCAATGTCTGTGTGCACTGGATATGTTCCTTGACTCTATCATAGTTTACCTAGAGTTCTAAAACACATATCACTTTGTTGTTGTTAATGTAATTCTATAAATATTGCCATCTGATGAAATTAACTCTTCCCTTTGTTCTTCTACTTTATAATTGGCTTGGCTATCCTTGGGGTCTTAGTTGTTTTTGATTTCTGTTGTGATAAGGACATTGTGACCAAAGTAACATGGGGGAAAATGCTTACATATTCTGATTACAGTCCACCATTGAGGGAAGCCAAAGCAGGAATTCTAGCAGGGTAAGAACCTGGAGGAAGGAGCTGAATCGGATATGGAGGAGAGCTGCTTACTGGCTTGCTTCCCCTGGCTTTCCCAGCCTGCTTTCTTATAGAACCCAGGACCACCAGCCCAGGAGTGACACCATACCCAATGGTCTGGGCCCTTCCACTTCAGTCACTAATCAAGACTCTGATTGTAGACATTTTGTCAGTTGATATTCCTCTTTCCAGACCACTCTAGCTGACAAAAAGCTAATAGGGGCACTTAAGCCTTTTCATTACTTTCTGCATTTTAGATTAATCTTGAAAATTTCCACCAAAATGAGAAAATGCATTGAGATTTTGATTACTTGTATTACACATACAAATCAGCTTGAATAGAACTGTGATTTTCACAGTGCCCAGTCTTTATATCCATGAACTTAATTTTTCCATTTGTTCATTTCTACTTACTAATATTTTGCAGTTTCTTTTTAGCTTTTAACATTGAACTCTTTATGGTGTGTGTCTGTGCATGTGCACAGTGACTATATGGAAATCAAAGAACAAACTGCAGGATTAAGTTCGCTCCTCCTATGTGGCCTCTGGGAATGAAACTCAGGCCATTATACTGATGGCAAGTGCCTTCACCTACTGGGCCATCTCACCACCCTTCCCTCTTTTTACATATGTAGAAGTGTTTTAAAAGAGTCCTACATATTATATGTTAGTTTAGATGGTATCTTAATTTTTCATTCACAATTATTTTTGTTAATATATTAAAGTAAATTAATTTTTAATACTGACTTTTTATTTATTGAAATTTTCATATTAACTTCTCAATTCTAATACATAACTATAGATTAATTTTTCTATGTACATATTTATATAGTCAACATAATAGTCCAGGTATGTTCCAAGACTCTACAAGATGTCTGAAACTATGAATAGAACTAAATTCTGCATATGTTATATTTATCTATACATATATGCATACCTGCAATAAAGTTTAATTTATAATAAGGTATATTAAGAGATTGGCAACAATAACTACTAGTAAAATACAGTACTCATAATAATACATTTTTGATGTGGTTTTTTTTTTTCAAGAGCGTCTATGTAACCCTGGTTGTCCTGGAACTCACTCTGCAGACCATGCTGGCATTGAATTCACAGAGCTCTGCCTGCCTCTGCCTCCCAAGTACTGATATTAAAGGCATGCACCACTATGCCAAATAATAATAATATCATATAATGAAAGTTTTATTTGCTATTTCAAAATATCTTACACTATAGATTAAGCATATGATTTTCTTCCTTAAGCTAAAAGCTTTTACCATTTCTTATATTTGTATGTGTGAATGTATGTATGCACTCTCCGCTTCATCGATTGCTAGGGTCAGGCTTACAGCCAGAAGTCTTTAGCAATTTTCTTGTCTCTACCTCCTACTCCCAGTGCTGACTTTTTACCTGGGAACTGGAATCTCAAGTCCTCTTTGTGCTTACACAGCCAGCTCTGTTACCTGCTGAAGCTATCTCTCCAGCCACCATTTTTTGCCTTTTAACTTAAAGGAAACATGTTGCAGCTCATTTTGGTACATTTGAATTGGCAAGATCATTTCTCTTGTGCTTAGGGACACCTTAATTAAAATAAAGGTTAATTGAATTAATACCATGACAATGATAGTCCATCCAGTAGCTGTCTTAGAGTAAGGGGGGTAGGGGTGTGACAAATACTCTGTGGATACCACAGGCAGCATAGAAAAAGACTATGCAATATTCTATTCTATTGTGTTACCCAGAATGTTATGCAGTTTATAACTCATGAATTGTTTATTTCTGGAATTTTCCATGTAATACTTTCAGACCACAGTTGGCCTGAGATCAAAGAAGATTACTGAGCATTTTTCTGTGCCAGTGTGTGTGTGTGTGTGTGTGTGTGTGTGTGTGCGTGTGCGTGTGTGTGCGCTTTAAATGTCTGTAGGGAAAATACTGCAAACGGGCGTCTCATGCATGACTACCATGTAATTAATTACTGTAGTTATCGCATAGCACTCACTCTCGCCTTGCTTTCTCGCCTGCTCTCATTTGCCCACTTCTGCTGCCTGCCAAAGTGCTCAGAAAAGCATCGCCACTGACATCACCTACTGTACAAAACAATTTCCGCATGCTTTGAAATACCCAATATTTGGGGTATCATACCTGTTTGGGGTGTCATGAAAAGGAAAAAGTGAGAGCTTCTGTACTTTGTCTAACTGCTCTGCTCCAGCTCAGTTTTAGAGCCTTGCAGAAATGCTCCTTGCAACTTCTGGCTCTCTTGCCATTCATTGACCACAAGAGGTCACTCAGTCCACAGTGCTAAGGACACATCATCATTACCTCTGTCTTCTTGCTTCATCTCTTTTGTTTCCTCCTCCCAGTAAAACAAAACCAAAAGACCTCTCATCGCTTAATGGATGGAAGCAAACAGACAATCATATGTGAAATGTATATAAAAACAAAAAATAGACAAAAGATCACATGATGAGATTTTAGTCAGATGTGCCCATATACCCAAAACAGTCGTAAACAAGACAAAATACACAAAATACTAGATTTCTTTATTGAATAGGCAGTCCAGGGATAATATCTCTACTAGAAAGAAAATAACAGAGAAGCGAGCTCTTCATTTTCTCCCAGCTGCCTGCCTGCTAATATCTCTGAACTGAAGATTAAAGGCTATCAAGACACACAGAATTTGAAAGACATAGCCCTGGAAATGAAAACTGAAACAGTGATGAGGTGAGATGAAGGGAGCAGGGAGAAAGGAAATGAGGAGGAGGAAGAAAGGTAAGTGGGTAAGAAGAAGGATAAGAGAGAAAAAACAAGAGGCCAGAGGAACAGACGGAGATGAGGAGGGAAGGAGAGACAGAGACAGACAGAGAGAGAGAGAGAGAGAGAGAGAGAGAGAGAGAGAGAGAGAGAGAGAGAGAATCTAAATCTTCTAGAGGTGTACAGATTTCCTTAATTTTTAGTTGAGTACTGATTATTTTATGTTATTTGGTTTTTATGAATTTGTTCTTTGTCTGTTTCAAACATACTACCAATCCATTCTGATTATTCTTACCTCCTTCTCTTATCTTACTCTTACTACATGTTATGTTACACTATCCTGAGGAGACAAGAACAGCATCTATAGACAAAAGTCAGGGTACCACTGAAGTCCAACTTGGTGAAAAAATTTGTTTTATTGTGGCTACTTACAGGAATATGGGGGAGGGGTTACTTACAGGAGCACAAATGACTCATAATCAGCTGAATCACCAAAAATCCCACCCCCGCACGAGTGACAGCTCACCAAAGCTAGAACCTGGAGTGCATTGTACAGTCTGCATGTAGCTCAACAGCTTGGTGAGTGTCCTTTCCAAGTAACTCAGTTGGTTTGAATTTCTTTAATTTTTTTGTTTTGTTTTTTGAGACAGGATTTCTCAGTAGCTAAGGAACCTATCCTGGAACTCGCTCTGTAGACCAGGCTGGCCTTGAACTCACAAAGATCTGCCTGCCTCTGCCTCCCCATGTGCTGGAATTAAAGGCATGTGCCACCATCACCTGACTGGTTTGAGCTTCTTTCAGGCAGCTTGGCTGATTTGAAACTCTTCCAGATGTTTGAGATTATCTGAAAGCATCTCTCAGTAGTCCATACAGCTTATATATGCTTAGGGTTGGAGGGATCCAATGAATATGGTCAGTTTCAGGGACTTCCTGAAGCTATTGAGTTGTTTACTTCCAGAGCTTAATGAGCTTCCCTACAGGATGGAATGTTTCATCTCCCAACAGAACATCCTGTTGCTTCACCTCCCCTTAGAACATTTTGTTGTTTCATTTCCTCTTAGACCATCCTATTGCTTCACCTTCCTTTTTAACATCCCAAATCTTAATGAGCTTCCCTGATCTCATAGGGAATTGTTATACAACACCCATGTCAAACCCCCATCCCATCCTCAGGTATCTTTCCTATGTTCATGTCTTTTGGTTTTGTTTCACAGCCTACTGTGTTTAACCAGGACTCTCTATGTGACTATTAGTTTGGAATTCTCAAATGGAGCCTGGTGGGCTCACCAGTGACTGCACAATTAAAGACAATGATTCTTTCTCCCCCAGAAAAAGAACCAATAGTTCAAAATTAAGGGTGAAACCCTATAAGTCCCTCCTTCAGGTCCAGCGTTGGGCAAGCCCAGTGCAGGAAACAACAGCTTCTGGAAATTCATGATTACAATGTCTGTGTCATGCTCAGTGGGACAGTATTTCACAGCGCTTCTCCCTACCCTCCAGCTCTTATAACCTTTCCACCCCATATTCCTCCATAGTTCCTGAGCCTTTTCTTGGAGAAAAAGGTAAAAATATTCTGTTTAAGGCTGAGCACTTTCCCCTCATTCTCAGCACCTTGAACAGTCAGGCAAGAGTTTCGACATTTACCTCCCACTGTTCAATGCAAAGAGAAGCTTCTCTGATTATGGCTGAAAGTAGTGTTTGTCTATGTGGATAAACATAAATATTTTGAGAGGAGTTTGGTGCCATGCAGATTTAGTTAAACAATACTACTAAGTTCACTCCTAGGGCCCAGGGCCTCCCCATCCATGAGTTTTTAAAAACAGGATTTAAAGTACCAAGCATGAATATTTTTTTTTGTAGAATTGGTCTCAAATCCAGTCTAAGAGCTGGTGGTCACCTCCACAACAGCTGCACCAATATTGCACTAGTAGGCACATCTTGCCTGACAAGATAATCATAATCTCCTAAGGTTCACAGTGAAGACCACCATGCCCCCAGTCAGCCTGCATGATCACTCCTGGCACTGTACAAGTTAGAAGGATGTTTCCAGCTCCATTCTAGCTTGATTTGTCTATACCTAGCAGTCAAGGTGTGTAGTGTCATCAGCAATAGGGAGGGGTCTATTAACTAGCTATGTGGGCAACCAAGAGAAATGGCAGGAGCTTGTATTGTTTTCAGGGCCAACAACTCTTAAGGAGATATCTCACACATGGCACTGGGATTTTTGTTTAACCAGCTACGAAACTATCTAAACTGGGAGATGGAAAGAAACAAAGGAAGGAAACAGGAAGAGCAACTTTTATCACTCTCTTGAGCTAAGGAGTACTTCTCCCAGGCACAGTGGAAAACTCCATAATACTAAGCTCTAAGATTCAGTGCCCACAAACATACTAACTCAGTAGCGGAGACAAAAAGTTCTTGACTAAAAGCCAATAACGTTTACAAGCAAGCCTCAGAAGTATAACACAAAATCAAATTGATTAAAAATACCCTTGAAAAAAAACTTTTAAACATTAAATACATTGAAAAAATTCTTCATTCACCAATAAAATGACATGATGACTAATGTCCAATAAAAATTATGAGACATTAAAGAGAGCATAAAATACATCCTACAATGAGGATAAAAATGAACCATTTAAAATACACAAAAGAAACCAATGAGATAATTACTAAGTATAAACATTAAAACATATAGCTATTCTGTGTTTTCCAAAAAGATAAAGAAGCATTTGAACGTGATATGATATATAGAATACTAAAAGTAAAATTCAAAAATTTCTGAGATGAAATACCCCTAAATATGAATAACACTAGATTACATATTGCAGCAGACAGATTAGCAAATTTGAAGACAGCAAAAGAAAAATCCTTACTGAAATACAGAAAAAGATGGGTGAAAAAATTTCTGAAGTGTCATTTAGACAACTTAAAGCAGTTTAATACAGAGTTCAATGTGAGAACAGAAAAATGTTGAAAGAATCACAGAAACTATATGATGACAAATTTATAAATCTACAAATCTCAAAAGCTCTATGAATCTCAAACGCATGAAATATGAAGAGAAATACACCAAGATAGATCTTTAACTGCTTAAAACCAGTGATAAATGGGAAAAACTTAAAAGCAGCCCTCTAGAGATCCCATTACATACAGAGGCACATTACTTCCAAAGGAACAAAGATAAGCATGGCAGTGCATTTTTCATGGAAAACAATGCAAGCTACAAGAGTGAGGAACAGCATATTTAAAGAACCAAGAGAAATAAAATTCAACCTATACCTATGCAAATTATCTTTCAATATGAGTGTGAAATAAAATTATTTGCAGACAAATACATCAGCTATCATTCAGTCAGTCAAGAAATATCAAGGACTCATTCAGATATGAGCTTTTGAAATGTCAGAAGAGATAGCTCTAAATAACCAATTCCATGAAAACATTATAAGATAAACAAATAACCCATCCAACACAGATCTGTCAGAAATAACTTCATCAGAATAGTGGAAATCAGTAAACCTGCCATGGCCCTCACCTGCCCTGATGGTTCACTTCATTCCCCGGCTCAATTTGCCTTTATGCTTTTATGTGAAATATATTCATTTCACTCATTACCCTTTCTTCCTCCCTTAAAGATCTTTTCACTCTCATGATGCAAACCCCTGTGTTTGCATTACACACACACACACACACACACACACACACACACACACACACACACACACACACACAGAGAGAGAGAGAGAGAGAGAGAGAGAGAGAGATTTTCTTTGATCCACCAAGCAGCTCTCAAATAAGACACATGGAGGCTTTTATTAATTATGCATGCTCAGTCTCAGCTTAGGCTTGTCCCACTAGCTCTTTTAACTTAATTTACCCTGTTTCTATTCATTTAAACTTTGCCTTGGGGATTTTTACCTTTCTTTCATTCTG
Source organism: Ondatra zibethicus (assembly GCA_004026605.1). Taxonomy (NCBI): domain Eukaryota; kingdom Metazoa; phylum Chordata; class Mammalia; order Rodentia; family Cricetidae; genus Ondatra; species Ondatra zibethicus. Next base: position 11,092 of record PVIU01024425.1, read on the forward strand.
TATGTCCTACTTTCCTGTTTCCTCTATGTCTGTCTATCTGTCTGGTCCCTGGTGTTTCCCTGGCATTTCTTTTTCTGTCTTCCCCCAAGCCTAAATTCCTCCTCCTACTTACTCTCTCTGCCCTGAAAGTCCTCCTCCTTTGCTATTGGCATTTCAGATTTTTATTACACCAATTAGGTGCCTTAGGCAGGCAAGGTAAAACAACAATACATCTTTACATAATTAAACAAATGCAACACATCTTTACATAGTCAAAGAAATATTCTTCTACATAAACAAATCAACTCATCTTTACAAAGTTAAATAAATGCAATTCATCTTTGCATAAACAAATATTACACAAAACTCATACACACTGTGTATACTGTACCACATTTTCTTTCTGCATTCATCTGTTTATGAACATCTATTTTGGTTCCATTTGCTGTCTATTGGGAACAGAGCATTAATAAACAGATACGCAGATATTTCTATTTTAAGTTTTTGGGTACACATCCAAGAATATAGTTGGGTCATATGGTAGTTCTATTTTTAATTTTTAAGAAATGTCCGTATTTATTATTTACATAATGGCTGTTTATATTCTCACAAGCAATATCTAAGGACTCTTCCTCCCTCTATTCTCACCAGCATTTGTTACCAACTCATAACCAGTCTTACTGGAATGAGATTGAATCTCAATGAAGTTTTTTGTTTGTTTTGAGAGGTTTCTCTGTATTGACCTAGCTGTCCTGGAACCCACTCTGTGGACCAGGCTGACCTTAAACTCAGAAATCTACCTGCCTCTGCCTCCTGAGTTTTGAGATTAAAGGCATGTGCCACCACTGCCCGGCTCCTAATGATATTTAAAATTTCATTTCCTTGATGGTTGAAGATGTTGAATATTTCTTTAAATATGGATTGGCCATTGTTCTTCTTTGGAGAACTGTTCATTCAGTTAATTGGCCTATTTAATGATAAAATGATCTGCTTTCTTTGGTGTTTGATTTTAACCGTTCTTTACATATTCCAGACAATAATCATACCTGATATGTAGTTGGCAAAAATCCTTTTCCATTCTGCGAGCTGTCTTTTCACTTTGGGAATTATATTCTTGGCTATGGAGCAATTTTTAATTTCATGTAGTCCCATATGTCAATTCTTGGGCTTATTTCCCATGCTGTTGGCATCATTTCCAGAAAAGCCTTGCCTATGTCTATATCTTCAAGTGTTTTACCCATTTTCTTCTAACAGTTTCAAGTTTCATGTCTTATATTAGGGTATTTTGTCCATTATTTCTTTGTTGTTCTTACCTCAACATCCCATATTATTTGGGGTTACGTTTTTCATTTTTACTACTTCAACTCTGAGTCATTTCTTAACATTTTATACTGTGTTTTAATTATTTTAGTGGTTATTCTAAGAGCAGTTCTCAACCTTCCCAATGCTCCGACCCTTTAATAAAGGTCCTCATGTGGGACCCCAGCCATAAAATTATTTCTGTTGCTACTTCATAACTGTAATTTTGCTACTGTTATGAGTCATAATATAAATATCTGTGTTTTCTGATGGTCTTGGAAACCTCTGTGATAGGATCATTTGGCCCCAAATGTGTCAATAACCCTCAGGTTGAGAACCACTGTTCTAGATCAATGGTTCTCAGACATGGGTAATTTTGCTGCCCCATAGGACATTTGGCAATGTCTGAAGGTACATTTTGTACTCTTAAGGGGAGGTACTACTGGCATCTACTAGAAAGAGGTTAGGAATACTTCTAACTATAAAAAGAACAGACATTAAGGACAAAATTATCCTCTACCACAGTCAATAGTAATAATGTTGAGAAACCTTGTAGACAGAGGTTTCTATCTTTCCCAGTTCCACAGCCATTAAGCCTCAAAGAAACACACAGAGGCTTATATTAATTATATACTGTTTGGCCTATTGCTCAGGCTTATTACCAACTAGCTCTTACAACTTAAATTAACCTATAATTCTTATTTATGTTTAGCCATGTTGCTTGGTATCTTTTCTCAGTGAGGCATACTCATCTTGCTTCCTCTGTGTCTGGCTGGTGACTGACTCTCTGCCTTTCCTCTTCCCAGAATTCTCCTATTCTGGCTGCCCTGCCTATACTTCCTGGTTACTGGCCAATCAAAATTTTATTAAACTAATACGAGTAACAAATCTTTACAGTGTACAAGAGCATTATCCCACAGCAAAACCTTGCTGTAGAAATTCTAACTCTTAACTTCAGTTCATCTTAAATTCATACCTCACCATTTTTAAAATTTTATTAGATTTTTAAAAAATACCTCACCACTTTATAAATAAAAATTACTAAGTGTGTGAGAGGGAAGCAGGGACAGGAAAATCTCCACAAGCTTACAGATCACCTAGCTTGTCTTAGGCAATCATAAACACCAAAGAGAACCTGTCTCATATAAGGTAGAAGGTATGGAACAATCCAAGATTGTCCACTGACCTGTATTTACATGCATTCACACATGTGTTAGAGACACATTAAACACATGTGTACACACATAAATATAAAAAACATCTAAATACAATAGCATCAAAGCAAAATATCTGAAAACAATTTTATAAAAATGTTCTGAAAATTACGTTTGTGGGAAGTGGTTATTAAAGACAATTAAATCAGTGGAGACATACATTGGTCATGGGAAGAGAAACTTGATATTGTTATAATCTCCAACATCATTAAACTAGAAGCATACACTGGATTCAGTCCATTCAACGTAAAACATTTTTATTGACATACAATTATTCCAATATGTGGTATAGTGTAATATGTATACAATATGTAGTAACTAAAGGAAGAAAAGTAGCATTTCTACCTTTAGACCTCCAGTGTCAACTCTGGGTTTTTTGCACTAAGTAGAGTAGTTTGTAAACTAGTCACACTACTGAGCTAGAAAATAGGGCTCTTTACATGTTTTCCACTTACAATCTATTTTATATTTCATATAAACCTGAGAGGTTTTATATGGCCCAAGTATGTAGATATATAAAATAAACAAATCAAACACTTACTGACCATAATTCATAATTTATTTTAAAACAATTCTTTGCTATGCATATAATTTTACAATTTTTACATGTGAAAGGAAATTTACAACTAATGAGATGGTTGGACTTATTTTCACACAAAGAATTAAATATTGTCTGAATATTTAATATTTAGGATGTAGATATTCAGTACTCTTTAGAGTAGGATGGTATTTTGATTAATGCAGAGAACATCACTTTACTACTTATGTACTGCAAAGCCATGAGAAATATGTTTAAAGCCATTTCAGAAGTTGTTTGAAGTTCTGTACTAACTCCAAGCCAAGATTTAATATTTTATTTTTTAGGATGCTCAAGTAAACAAATCGAATAACTTTTTAAAATTAGACATTTTGATGAATACAACCCATAGATATGCTAACATGATACTTAGATGCTGAAGAATGATGGTAGGGAAATAATGAAAGTCTTTGCATTCTATAACTAAGCCTCTAATGGCTGCTATTCTACTCTCCCTTTCCACATATGAATGAGAAAAACAAATCTGAATGACTTAATGTCTTCCATATATGTTGCCACAAATAACAGAAATTTATTATTTCCATGTTTATTAATATTCTATTGTATATGTGGTAACTTGAATGGAAATGGCCCCTACGAGCTCATACATTGCAATATTTGGTCCTCAGATGGTGGAAATGTTTGGACAGGATTGTTGGAAGAGGTATGTCACTCGGGGAGAGCTTTGAGGCTTCCAGAGACTTGCACCATTCCCAGTGTGCCTCCTCTCTGTCTCCTATTTGAGGAGCAAGATGTGAGCTCTCAACTGCTCTGTCATCATGGTTGCTAACCCTCTGCAGCCATAAGCAAAATTTAATGCTGAATTTATTGTGTATATGAATGCTTTACCTGCATGGATGTTTCTGCATCACATGTGTGATTGTTGTCCAAGGTGGCCAGAAGGCATCAGATTTTCTGGAACTAGAGTTATAGATGGTTGTGAACCACTATGTGAGTGCTGGGAATTGAACCCAGGGCTTGTGGAAGAACAGCCAGTGCTTTTAACCACTTAGCTACTTCTCCAGCCTAAATGCTTCCTTTAAAAGTTCCCTTAGTCATGGTGTTATGGTGTTTTGTCACAGCATTAGGAAAGAAATGAGATAGCATATTTTGGCATTTAAAATTTTTATGGGGAGCACATGCATACTACGGTTTGTGTAGAGGTTAGAGACAACTTGTGGGGGTCACTTCTTTTGTCATGGGTCCTAGGAATTAAAGTCAAGTGTACAGCAAGTGCTTTATCCATTGAGCCATCTCATCAGCCTTTACCATATTTTCTTTATACATCAATTAGCATATACCTCACTTGATCTCATCTCTTAGATCTTGTGAACTACAATGAACACTGCAGTCTTTCCCACATTTTAAATTGATATGTAAATATTAATTGATATGTAAAAAGATTTTACATCTTTGTTTTTAAATAAAGTACTGTAATTAGTTTAATTCATTTGCTTTTGATTCATCCAAAAAATGATTGCTTTATGCATTGTGCTCATATTAGAGCATTTTGGATTTGGATATTCACTCCTATCAGAGTTTTTTATACCTTCCCATGTTTTCTTTTTACCCATTAGTATCTCTCAGTTTGAAGCTTTTGTAGAACAGGTGTGGTGCACAACATTTTGTTTGAAAATGTCTTATCTCTTCTTCATTTCCAAAAGATAGTTTTGGTGACTATTCTTGTTTCGAATATTTTTCATCAAGCATTGTGAAAACCTGACTTACCCCAATTGCTTATAAAGTTTCTCTAGGAATTCTGTTGTTAGGTGAGTGAAGACACTTTTATAGGAACTAGGCAGATGAAAAGTGCTTGTCCTGCAAGCTTGATAACCTCGACCAGGACCCCTAGAATCTAAGGATCCAGTAGCACAGGTATCTCCCTAAAAGAATATGAGAGGCAGAGACAGGACAACCTGAATCGCACAGACCACCTAGCCTGACTAATGCAGTGGCAGAGACCCTGCCTGAAACAAGAGGGAAAGATAAGGACCAACGCGGGAAGGTCATCCTTTCACCACTCCATGAGCGCCATGACACATAGGCTCACACATCCAAAAAGATGCCTCTATGCAGATTTTATAAATCTCTATGTTGTGGACACTCAAATTGGCATATTTATTTACTATACACACCCATTCAAAATGTGTCCATAAATCTTTCTTTAAACTGTTTATCTCAGGTATTTGTTGTTATGGAAACAAAAGGCTTGCCTTAATGCAGTAGCTCTCCCTTCTCAGTAGTTTGTTTTCATGGTTACAGTTATCAGCAGTCAACAAGGTCCAAAAATATGAGATGGAAAAGCCTGGAAATACAAGACACATACATTTAAACTATATCCTCTTCTGAATAGTGTGATGAAACCTCCTGACAGTCTACTCCAGAGATTCTCAATCTGTGGGTCATAACCCCATTGGGGGTCACATATCAGATATCCTGCATATGAGATATTTATATTCTGATTCATAACAATAGCAAAATTAGTTATGAAGTAGCAACAAAATACCTTTATGGTTAGGGGTCACCACAACATGAGGAACTGTATTAAAGTGTTGCAGCATTAGGAAGGTTGAGAACCACTGCTCGACTCCATTCTGCCCATATCATACCAGCGAGGTGATCTAATCCTTTGTCCAGGGTGTCTGCACTACACCAGCTATTCATTTACTAGTCGCCTCAGCTATCAGCTCATCACAGTGCTCATGTTTAAGTAAGCCTTATCTTCTTAACTGGCTCCAAAGGGTACAAAGAGTGGTGCCAAAGAGGCAGCAGCCCACAAAGTATGGAGGCACACACTAACTCTGGTACTATGTGGCAATGCTGCAGGGAATATAGGAGAAAAACAAAATCAAAATCTAGTAGACCAAACGTTTGCTACTATTTAGTGACTCTTAATAAAATCAATACAGTATGTGAAGGATATTAGCTCTTGGAGCAACAAATAGATTTAGTTTTTTAATGGCAAAATTATATATGCATATACAGATTTAGCATAGGCTGGCTTGGAACTCACTGCATAGCTCAGGTTAGTCTTTGTCAGCAAGCTTCCTGTTGACCGGTCCCAAGCGCATACACCACTCTACCTGGGTCAGATTTTTAAATTTTTAATTTTAGGTAATACTGGGGGTTGAACCTAGGGCCTCATGCATGCTAAACAAGTGGAGTTGTATCTCCAGCTATAGAGACTGTGGTGGTTTTAATGAGATTGGCCCCATAGGCTCGTATGTTTGAATACTTGATTCCTAGTTGGTGAACCTATTAGGGAAGGATTAGAAAGTGTGGCCTTATTGGAAGATTGCTGCACTAGGAATAGGCTTTGAGGTTTCAAAAGACTCGCACCATTCCCAGTGTGCCTCTTTGTTTCCTGTTTGCGAATCAGTATGTGAGCTCTCAGCTATGCCTTCTGCCATGGCCTGCTGCCATGCTCCCTGCCATAACGGTGTTGGACTCCTCTCTGGAACTGTAAGACCCAAATAGACCCTTCCTTCTATAAATTACCTTGGCTGTGGTGTTTATCACAGCAACAGAAAAGTAACTAATAAAGAGATTTGGATTTAGTGGCTTCGGCTCACCTAATAGAAACAAAAGAGAAATAAAGTGGCTTTGGGTTTTCTGTAACAATGAGAGATCACACAATGCTTAAACTAATTAATGGAAATGATTGTCTTTGCAGATCTTTGTTTCATTAAAATTACTTTTATTTTAAAAAAATTCACACATTAAAATTCATTCTTTTGGTGCATAATTCTCTGAGTTTAACAAACACATACACATTTTAACTATAAACAACATAAAGTTCCCATTATTAAAAAAATCCCTTGTGCCAACACTTGGTATCTCCTGGTTTTTCTGCCTTATTGCTTCACCTTTTCCAGAAAACACACAAATGAAATATAACAGTAAGCAGCCATTTGAGTCTGGCTTCTTCTACTTAGCAAAATACATTTAAGATTTGTCCAAGCTGTTGCATATATGGTTCCTAAGTTTTTATTGCTGAGTAGAATTTCGTCATCTGGATACACCAGTTTCTGTATCTCTGCACCAGTTGAAAGGTATCCTCAATTTTGGTTTTCTCCATTTTTACGTGGTCTGTAGGTCTAGTAAGGAGGAGGTAAGGTTTTCCACCTAAGACGAAGGAGTCCCTTCTGGGAATCCTGGCTGAGAAGTACATCCCTGGGTAACTGCAAGAGGCTGTAACCAGGGTCCTTCACTTCTCATCCCTTAAACGTTATCAAAAATTGGAGCGTTAATCATGTGAGCAATATAGCAAATGAATAGAAGTTTGTCCTGAGTAAAGTCAGAAATCCTCAGAGTGGGTCTGACAAATATTCTGGAAGCCAAGTGTTTGTAAGAATATTTAAAAATTATTTTAATTTAAAAAATATTGAAAAAGGTAAAAACCACTCCATACCACAGCACAAGGTGAAGGTGTCTTTTCAGCTTGTACAGTCCCACTGCCAGAAGGTTTACAGCTTGTTATACACATTCCTTATTTCTCTCCTACATTTATTTTGAAATTATCTCTACAAACTATACACATGAACTATTTGCTTAAAAATGTATCCTTACTATACATACATCTCATAAATACATACATCTTAGTTTATAACTTAATATAAAAACTTGGATATGAGTACAAGTCACAATATATTCATAGATCGAGTCCACTTCTTTAATGGCTTCTTAGTATCCCACTAAATGGATGTGCCATAAGTCATTCGTGTTGACAGATGGACATTTGGATAATGTCCAAGTTCCCATTTTTGTGAGTTTCACTGAGATTCATATGCCACAAAATTCATTCACTTGGTATATTCATCACTATACAAATATTAATGAAATTTATGAACATTTTCATCTACTTGCAACGAATTCCCATCCACTCTAGTTATCCCTACCTACCCTTTATCACTCACGTGTGTGTGTGTGTGACCAATTCTGGATACTTCATCTATATCTACACGGAGCCCTACAATTTTCCATCAGCAATGACTGGCTTCTTTTACTGAACATATTCTCAGGGTTCTTCCATGTTGTAGTAGTGTATTTCAGAAGAGTTCCCTTTAAAAAAAACAGCTTGTGAAGAAATTGGACTACTGTTTCATTAAACATTTAGTAGAACGCAAATAAAATGCAATTTAAGTCTGGACTTTTCTTTGAGGGTATCTCTCTTATTAGTTATTATGCCTATTCTGACTTCCTTTATTTTGTTGTTGGCACTTATCTAGAAATTTGTTCATTTTGGGTAGGTCAATTTATCAACACACAAGTATAACAGTATTCCATCATATACTTTCTACTTCCCGAAGGTCAGTAGCACTACCCCCTCCTTTCTAGTTCTAATAGTCTACCTTTTCCTGATATCTAGCAAAAGGTTTGCCAGTTTCTTGCTTAGATTAATTGCTTTTTCTCTATTGTATTCTATTCTCTCATTTATTTTGCATGCTTTTTTGATTTTGGTATAGTTTGCTATTCTTTTCCTACAGCTTAAGACATAAACTGAATTACTGCTGTATGATCTTTTTTCTCTTTAAATAGGCTTATCTCTAAACATTTTCTACATCGACAAAGGTGGCTATGAGCCACCTGATGTGGGTACTGAGAATCAAACTCAGGCCTCTATAAGAGCAGGCAAGCACTCTTAGCACAGAGCCATTTCTCCAGCCCTCCTTTTGTGTTTCTTTATTGACCTACTTTCTACTTAAGTGTGACTAATTTCCACATTTGCGAGTTTCCCAATTTCTTGTTACTGATTTCTAACCTCTTTCCAGGTGGTCAGAGGACATGCTTTACATTATTTCAGTCTCTCTGTATTTATTAAGCCCTGTTTTGTGGTTTAGCTCATGATCTAGCCTGAAGACGTCTCATAAGGCATGGGATAAAGATCTATCTTCTAGTGTTGTGGGGTAGAATGTTCTATAGCTGCTTTTCAGATCTATTCAGCTCACAGTGTTGGAGTATTCTACCTTTTTATCACTTGTGTAGCACTACTTTTGGTAGAAAGGAAACACTGAGTATTCCAACTGTTCACAGACTTGTCTATTTCTCCATTTTCTTACTTTCCTGCCTTGTTTCAGGTTATTTTGAGTCTCTGTTGTTATGAAAATATGTGATTAAAATTTTTACACCTTAAAACATTGACCGTTTAACAAAAAATACAGATATTTAGCTGTAGTAGGTATTTTTTTTTCTAGTGGATATTTTTGTTCCCTTTTCCTCCGAATTTGGGGCACGCTAGCTACAGACTATTTCTATATGTTACAGGCTTAGCAATACATTAAAGTTATCACTTAAAACAATGATGGTAGGTTTTTTTTTTTTAAGGGAATGCTCCATCTTTTTTTTAAGGGAATGCTCCATTTCTTTCCCCCCATGATATTGAGCTCTACATTTTTCTCTGCTCCCCTCCCTGCCACTCCCCTCCCTCCCTCAACCCTCCCCCAAGGTCCCCATGCTCCCAATTTATTCAGGAGATCTTGTCTTTTTATACTTTCTACTTCCCACGTAGATTAGATCTATGTAAGTCTTAGTGTCCGTATTGTTGTCTAAGTTCTCTGGAATTGTGGTTTGTGGGCTGGTTTTCTTTGCCTTATGTTTAAAAACCACCTATGAGTGAGTTTTTAAGACATGTGATAATTGTCTTTCTGTGTCTGGGTTACCTCACTCAAAATAATGCTTTCTAGTTCCATCCATTTTCCTGCAAAATTTAGGCTGTCGTTATTTTTTTCTGCTATGTAGTACTCCATTGTGTAAATGTACCACATTTTTTTTTATCCATTCTTCGATCGAGGGGCATTTAGGTTGTTTCCAGTTTCTGACTATGACAAATAAAGCTGCTATGAACATAGTTGAGCACATGTCCTTGTGGCACGATTGAGCATCTTTTAGATATATACCCAAAAGTGGTATTACTGGGTCTTGAGGAAGGTTGTTTCCTAATTTTCTGAGAAATCGCCACACTGACATCCATAGGGGTTGTACCAGCTTGCATTCCCACCAGCAATGCAGAAGTGTTCCCTTTTCTCCACAGCCTCTCCAGTATAAGTTGTAATCAGTGTTTTTGATCTTGGCCATTCTTACAGGTGAATGATGGTAGTTTTCAAGATGCTGAATTATTTATTGTTTTATAAAATTAGCCATATTTTTACTCCTTTGTTTGTTCCTATGGATTTCTGCTATTTTTTAGTAAAATAAGCATTATTTCCGATCTTCTTTGTCTGTTACTGGCAAATACATTGACTTTTTTGTTATAGGAGATACAATGCAACTCTATACAACTTAATACAACTTTTTAAATATTAGTTAACAAAATCTTAGCACTTGGGAGGCAGAGGCAGGTAGACCTCTGAGTTTGAAGCCAGTCTGGTCTATAGAGCAAGTTCCAGGACAATCAGGACTACACAGAGAAATGCTGTCTCCAAAAAACCAAATATAAGTAAATAAGTTAGTTAACTGATAAAGGAAAAAGTATTCAAGATTATCTTTTATAGTCACACAATCACGTTTGTCAGTTTTATGTATAGATTTAAATTTTTCTCTAAGGCCACTTGCTTTTCAGCTTGACAACGGTCCTCTTGCATGTCTTGTGTGATCTTCTGGCAACTAATTCTCCAGCTTTTAAAAATTATGTGGGAGATATTTTATCTTTCACCGCCACCTCCACTGCTTCTGAAATCTTAACTATGCTACTTTTTCTTCGTTTTCATTTTTGAAACAGGATTTTACTTCTTTACACAGGCTGGTTTTGAATCAGGGCTCAACTGATCCCCCTGCCTCAGCCTCCTGAATAGCTGTAAATACAAGAATGTGCCATTTATCAGAAATACCCATTTCTGATAAGAAGTTAGATGGTAATCTAGAGACCCATGACAAATAATATTTCAGTTTTCTTGGGTTATTTTCATGATTTTCTCTGTCTCTTGAATTTTCAGTATTTTATTACAATGTAACTGCATGGCTTTTGCAATGGTTAGATCTATCTTTCTCACTCAATTTGAAATATTTGTAGTTGCTATTTCTGAAGTTTTTTTTAATATTTATGTATAATTTTGTATATGTGTATGTGGGAGCACACTTGCCATAGCGAATTTCCGGAAATCAGAGATAACTTACTGGAATTGTTTTGCTCCTTCTATCATGTAGGTCCTAGGGCTTGAACTCAGGTCTTCATGCTTGGTGGTGAGTGTCTTTACCCCCTAAGCCATGGTCCTCTTGCAGTATTTTTTTTTTGAGCCGGGGTTTTTATGTATAACAGTCCTGGCTGTCCTGCAACTCACTTAGTAGACCAGGCTGGCCTTGAACTCACAGAGATTCGCCTGCCTCTGCCTCCCAAGTGCTGGGATTAAAGGTTTATGGCACCACCACCTGGCTGTCTTGCAGTATTTATGCACCTTTCTCCCTTTTTAAATGGAATTCTTATTATATATTGTTTGATGTGCTTAATGGAGTTTCCTACATTTCCTTCATTTTTTTCCTCCTTGGATAGTATAATCTCATTTAACCCTTACTCAGTGAGGTAAGGAGCAATATTACTTTACTGTATAGATGAGATCAATGAGGCTCAGATTAAGTGGCTTTTGAAGTTAAGGTTGGTAAACATGTGTAAACATGTGTGACTATGAGGATCACAGGTTTGACTCCAAAGCTGGTACTACCTCGTCTATATCATATTGTGTTTCTATTCTTCAACAAGTATAAACAAATCACTAGGGGATTTGAGGCATGATGCCTTTCTTCTAAAGTATAGAACTTTCTCTCCTGTCCCTTTAGTATTCTTTGCTAGTTTGTTCCCTCTTGAAAGTTCATATACCTAATGTTTAATATGTATTAGGCAGTTACTCCATGTTTAATGTCTATTGTTTTGAATTCAATAGTATCATGAGATTACCAGTATTTTGGCTTAAAAGAAGCCTATATTTATATACACATACATTTTTGAGGACTCTGAAAACTTAGTGTGGAAGCAATCATTAAATATGTTGATCAATTCATGAATCTACCTACTATAATTGTTCAAAGTTCTGACAAAACACAATGAGGTCTAGTAAATAAATATCTTAACAATGAATTAGTTTCAAATCTTTGTATACAGGAAACAGTCTCAGAAAAAGTATTATCTCTAGGACTAAATATTGAAGACTGCAAAAATATTAAAGAATTTTCAGAATCTTCAGGAACAAGCTGATGTAACTTATCCTGAAAATTAAAGGTTTTCATATGATCTTAATGCTCAGGGTACTTTCTGCCCTATATAGTACATGATTATTATCTTTAATACTCAGGATAGTATCAATTTTATATTGTCATTTTTTAGATTATACAGTATTTAATTATGGAAAATATTTCTAACAATTCTCTTTAAATGTGGAAAGCCACTGTCATAATTACTATCTAATATTTCCTCTTTATTTTTAAAACAAATTTCTATGTATATACATATCCTAGATTTTAGATTATGATAAAAGAAAGATCTGAGTGTGTGTTTATACACATACATATATTCAAATGTGTATGTATGTGTGTTGATATGTATTTTAGCTACTACTGATTTCTGCACTGCTATCTGTAGTAGATGTTATAAGGGAAGCACCCTGAACAGCTGGCTGTTGCTGTTTGTTCTTTCCAAACTCTATCACCAATATTTTCCCATGAAGTTTATATCCATTTATTTGATGCAATGCTTGCCATGCTATGTCTTTATCTGGAAAAGAATAAGAAAAATGCATCAAATTACACAGAGCTTAATCACTCAATTATTATTACAAATTTAATTCAGATTGATTTGCTATAAAATCATGATGCTAGATATTTTTGTCATGACTATAAGTCCCAATTTGTGTAAGTCAGCAAGATTAAATTAATGGGTAATAATAATAATGACAAAAGACCTTCAAAATGTATATTTGATTCAAATATATAGAAGAAATAAAGATACATAGGGAGTGAACTGAAGAAATATAAGTTAAACATAACTGTAAACAAGCCTCTATCTTAGATTATGAATATGACAAATTTTTCAAAACTGTTACACAAATAAAAGAAGTTATTACATTATTGAGCATACTTAGCTACTTTTTTCTTTTAGAGGGAAGGTGGTTGTGGGATTCCTTATTGGGATAATGAACTTCTCTTGTTGATATACAGAAAATTTGTGTATGAGAATACACAGTGCATAGCAGGAATATGTAACATGTGGGTCTCAGAGACTATATGTAAGAAATAAGGAGGGGTAGACTTTGGACAAGAGTCTGTGGAATTATAAGCAGACAATACTGAGATGATTTTGTCTGAGATGTTCCACAAATTGTCAAGTGTGTACTATAGCTGTTGGGATTAGTAAAATAGCCACAAATTAAGAAGTGTAAAATTGGACTGGGAACATGGCTCTGGTAGTAAAATGCTTGACATGTAAACGTGAGGACTTGAGTTTGGGTCCCTGGTACCCATATAAAACTCCAAGTATGGAAGCATGTATCAGTAACCCTAAAACTTGGGAGGTAGTCCCTTGTAGCTCACTGGCCAGCCAGCCTAGCCACATCCCACTGAGCTTTCAGTTCAGTGAGAAAATTAAGGTGGAAGAGCAACTGAGGAAGATCCTATAGGTTAGCTTCTGGCCTCTACATACATGCCCATACACATGTACATATGCATGTGCACTTACACAAGAACATATACAAACATGTACACAAAATAATATACAGCCTTTGTATTATGAATCTTTCAATTAGTAGGTTATATATATTCTGTGAAAATCCTTGAAATTTTAAAAAATTTAATAGGAATTCTTACTTCAAAAGTGATGGGGGAAGAGCCATTAGTCAATCACATCAAGTTGGGGTGTGGCTACTGGGACCCCAGGTAGAAAATCGGGAGAACACAGGTACGCTCTCTCTCCATGCGGTGTCCGCCAGAAGGATTGGATCACGTGTTGGGTAGAGTGAGTCCCCCCTTTTTTTTTATTAAATATACCTGTTTCTATTGAGCTGGCTTGGTTATTGATTTGTGCCGACTTGATAATTCATCATCATATTGACATATATATTTACCATACTGCAATGTACATTACTACCTCCGATTAAGATACTTATACATTGTCTATGTTTGAAAGTCATCGTCCTCATTTATTACACAGTTGTTTATTATCTTAGTCTTTAAATTAGATAGGTATTGAGAATTATAGATCAGTAGTCATCTATGTTTGTTATATTTATGATTAGACTAAGTTGTTTATTATCTTAGTCTTTAAGTTAGATAGGTATTGAGAATTATAGATCAGTAGTCATCTATGTTTGTTATATTTATGATTAGACTAATCAGGTTCTTTAGATACATAGAGATTATATTCAGTATAGATAGATAATCTTCAACCTCTTCAAGGAGCTGTAAAAAATGGCCTTTAATATAATCTAGAGTTTCGTAG
>PVIU01024426.1:0-25524 GCA_004026605.1 Ondatra zibethicus
TGTCTATAATTGATATTTGAAGACCAAGAGGTAAGTAAGTAAGTAAAATCAGTGTCCTTAGTAAAACCACTAGTAAAAAGAGATGACTGATGTTCCTCCATTCCTAATTTTGTAATAATAGACTGTTGAACATTTTCCCTTATGTTACTATTTGAAGAAAAAAGTTACTTCTTGTTTTTGAATCATGCTGATTACAGCTAAGTATGTTTTAAGAAGCCTTTGCAGTACTCACATTTCCACTGTGAAACTTGCTGCAAATATTTATAGATTTTTAATCACACATAATATTTACTGTGAACATTTGATGGCCTTCCATATAGAGTAGTCTTATTGCTATTTTCATGGTGTGATTTATCAACTGTAAGACATTGAACATGCCCAGCAAATATTCTACCTTTGAACTCCATATATAATCTTTGGTCCTTTTTGTTCTGTTTTTTACTTTGTTTGTGTGTTTGTTTTATTTTTGTTTGTCTATTTGTTTTGACACAGTTGTTACATCAATTACTATGTAGCCCAGGCTGGTCTCAATCTCATAGTCCTCTTCACTCAATTTCTTCACTGCTGGAAATACAACTATATACCACCACATTGATTTACACCACAATTCTTGATATTTTCTAATAAATAAAAAGCATTTCTATGTTTTATAAATATTGATCCATGATATATTTTAAGCCAAATATAATTATTGATCACTTGTATACAGTATAAATCAAATAATTCTCTACTGCCGAAAAAAGTTGTTTTACAGCATTTTGCTGTTGATAGTTTAAAAATTCATGGGATATACATTACAATATACTTAGAAAGATGTTTTAGGTATAAAAACATGGGATTAAAGTAGATACACATTTAAGAAGCTCTAATATAGATTATCACCAGCCCTCTAGTTCATTTATAATGTAACCATTGTATGTGAGAATATTCACAACTGACTTTTTTAAAGATGACATAATGTGAATTTTTCTTCTTGTGAGTTTTGCCCATAGGTTTGCAAATGAGAATTCCTGGAAAGAAACTGTCATCAAAGACTAATTTGGGATGAAGAGGTTGTAGGTTGAGGGCCTAAGT
Source organism: Ondatra zibethicus (assembly GCA_004026605.1). Lineage (NCBI taxonomy): Eukaryota > Metazoa > Chordata > Mammalia > Rodentia > Cricetidae > Ondatra > Ondatra zibethicus. The sequence goes on from PVIU01024426.1 coordinate 1,075, forward strand.
ACCTAACCACAATATAGCTCTAGCCTCTTAAACAGACATTTCTTGCCAACTGTGTCAGTACTATTATCCCATGACCAATACATAAAATCTTCATGAAACCTATTAACTTAAGAGACCACTAACTTTCACCGACCTGAATGCTAAGAACGTCATCTGATGACCTATACAAAATCTTCTCCATCTGACTGTAACTGCCTCTCTGATGTACCCACAAATATATCTTAAATTTGCCTTGATTTATAACTTTCTCAGACCTGTAAAACTACAAATCTTTGTGAAAATGCTTCCACACTAAGCATGGAATTAGGATCACTTAAAATAAGTCCAGAATAAGCTATCATTATTCCCTTTAAGATGAAAGCTGTTTTTGCATTTGTAGGTCTTCATTCAAAACTCTTGCTGTTCACATTCCCAGAGAGGCCTCACGTTCTAATGCTGAATGCTAAAGATTTTAGAAATTTCACTGGAATTAAAGGTACAATTCAGAGAGGGTCCTTGCTGGGCATGTGCAAAGGTCCAGACTTAACCACAAATATCTCCTGTCATTGTTCCCTTTGTAGACTTAAAAATGTAATTATACTATCATTCTAATGATAATAAAAAACAATAACCTTAGTAGCAAGACTGATAGTAACAACACAGCAACAGTAACAAGAGAGCAAAGAGAGGAAGTAAAAGACAGATTGATTTCTTGTCTGTCAACATGTGCTAACCAGTGCCGGAATATGTTCCTTCAGCTGATTGGAACTTTTACAACCTGATAACTTTTTTTTAAAGTGAAATCAATTTAAATTGTTCTTCAAATCAAGTGACAGTGGTTAATGGAGCACTGGGGGATGGGTAGTGAGGAATGGGCTGGAAAACAGAAGAGGAACTGATGATGTAATGACAGACAAGCCTGGTCCCCACAAGACTGGAACAGAGGTGAACTTCCTGCTTTTCTCTTCCTTTGCTAACTTCTAGTCAGCCCTTAATCATCTCTCCCAGCCTTCACTTGCTCCCACTTCCAAAGTTTCCTCCAAACTGTTTCACAAGCTACACATGTTCTCACCACTAGGCTATTTTGCCTGTGTCTTATAGAACCAGATTCTATTTCTTTACCTTGTTCCTTTTGTAGACTTAAAACAACTTTTATATTTATTATTATTGTGTCGTGTGTGTGTGTGTGTGTGCTTTTGAGAGAAGTCGAGTGCATGCAAGCCATATAGTGTGCAAGATTGTTAGACAACAACTTTGGGGACTTGGTTCTTTTCTTCACCTGAGGGTTCTGTGGATCAAATTTAGGGATGTGTTCAGGTTTGCATTGTGTGCCCCAGAGAGATTTTACCCACTGAATCATCCCTCATGTACCCTTTATGTTCCTAAACCCTGATATCTCTGAGTCATCACCAATAAACTTTAACTCATCTCAACAGTGTAAACTAAGTTCACTGGGTGTAGAGTGTAAATACTTCTGGGATACCTTCATCCAGTCACTTTTGTCTGTATCATGAGAAATCTCTATCTCTAGTGTTAGCACATATATACATACATACACACACACACACACACACATACATACATACAAGGGATGAAAGGAGAGACTTAATAAAGTTGTGGTGAAGAAAACAGCAAGTGGGGGTGGAAGAGCAGCAGTGCTGGAGAAAGTGGCAGACACTGTCCGGTGCAGGAAGATGCTTGTATTGTCTCAACATTCCAAAAGGAAGCACTGTAAAGAAGTCAACTGATTTACTTAGGGACACCTTAAGACTAACTCTGGACCTATAAACAAAGCCTAACATAACACACAGAATTTGAATCTAATGTGGATTCAGAAGGGCCTGGGTTTTAGCTTGCTACGAAGCATGAGTGTGGAATCTAGAGAGACATGTGTAGAAACACCGAGATCCTGTGACTTCAGGAAAATCCAATCATTTTCAAAGTCTCAGGCCACACACACACAAAAACAGCTAACAATTGCCTGTAACTGCAAGATCTGACATAATCATGCAAACAAATGTGCAGGCATAACACCAATGCATATAGAATAAAAATGAATAATTTTTTCAAAAAATGGAAAACAATATTACAGTGGAGTGAGTTAGGTCTCTGTATGATTCCACAATGGATGGTTTGAAAATGGAACAATTAAGTGAGGGGATAATTAACTTAGCTGGAATTTACATAATGTCAATTATATTCATTATCAGTTTGGTAGTTATTTTATCCCTAAAAAAGTTGGTTGATATCAGTGCCAAATATGAGAAATTTACAGATAAGAAACAGCTTTAGAAAGGTACAACTGATAATATGCAAGCCCTACAACTAATTACTGAAGAAAATAATGTTATTTTGACTGGTAAGTTACAAGCCTTAGAAACAAACTTGATTTGCAGCATCTGTCATGATATATTTATTCTTCCCTCTCTGTCAGCATCAGCTTCATCATGCAATTTCCTTTTTATAGTTTCTGTCAAGATGAGGGCCTGAAAATCACTATCTGGTGTATCAGTCAGAGATATATTCACTTCTGCCTTTTCTCTTAGAGTTCTGAGAGGATCAATACAGGGAAGTTCAAGTTGTTCCCCAACTGGAGGATCAGCTCCTCCACCAAAATTGCTTCTGGGTCAAAACACAGGTAAACAGATGCTTTTATTGCTTTGCTATCACATGATCATATATGCTCTAGAGAATTTCAGGTGGCATGACTTGAGAGCAGGAAAGCCTCAGGAAGCCCTGCTGGTTGAGTTAGATTTGGTTGACTCTGTCAGCAAGTGGAAACAGGAGTTCAGCACTGGTTATTTTCTTTCTGAGTGTGCTGTGATTTCTGTGCGCTAAGAAAATAAGATAGAGGGGTCTATGGAATTCATTACTATTGAGCAGGTTAAATGTTTATATATTATACATGAGGAAGAAGTCATAATAGGAGCCTGGTGTATTCAGCCTATACTTGCTACAGAAGCCCGACAGACCCATCTGAGTTTGATCCTTGGAAACCAAATATGGGTGAAGTAAGAGGACTCTCCCAGTAAAGCTATCCAGCTATCCTCTGGATATCTGCACCATGTCTCAGGTACCTCCACCCCCCAAAAAAGACCCAGTAATAATAAATAACAATTTTAGAAATGAATTCTGTAATGGGAAGTTTCCCTTTTCTCAGCAAATAAGAAAAAAATTTAAAAACTTTCAAAAAGCGTCATAAATTAGTAAACCAGAGCAGAACCAATCCATGTACTAGTTGCTTTCCATATGTCCGTTAGCTACCATCTCGGTTATGAATGTAAGGGACAAGATGAGTTACGAATATTTACTATTTGATAATATATTGATATCTATTATCAGATTGAATCCTTTATGGGTATTAGCTAATGACTGCTGTTTTTTGTATATGTTCCTTTGGCAATGTCATATATTAGAATTTCATATGTGAAATAATCATGCACATGGTAGGATTTGAGATTAAAACTTCAGGATGTATCCCACTATGCCCCTCTCTATTGCTCGCAAACCCGACCCCTGCAATACCCATTTTGAACTTTACTGACTTACAGGTGATGTAACATGTCTGAAGACTTGGAGCCAAAAGCCTCGAATGCTAGAGAACATGCAGTATTTGTCTATGAGACTAGGTTACCCAACTCAGTAGGATTTTCCTAGTTCCATGCATTTACCAGTCTGACCCTGGAGAAAATTGTGTAGGCTAAGACTGGGTGGAGAGGGTAGACATCTCAGGTGTTTGGGATTTAATTGAAGAAATATTTATGTATCTCAGAGCCCAAACTGTTAACCACCTGGAGTACTAACCTTCTTAATATTGTTTTGAAGGTAGTGTCTAGGAAACACTGAAAGTCATATATAATTGAAAAGACTACATGAACATTTTTATATTTGTGCATTTATCAAAATGTGTAAATAACTTTAAAACTGTCAGGGGCCAGAAACCTACCTCCTACTTATCTGTTTACACCTGCTGCTGCATGAAAGCCCGGTTCTCGGAAAAAACACAAAACATACTTTTAGACTAGCTTCCTGAAACTTAGCAGTTTGTTGATCCAGCCTTGGAACAAAGTGACCTTACCCTGAACCTCCACCAAACCCCTACCCCTCCCTTGACTCCCTCCTAGTAACTTCCCCCTTACCCCAACCACCAGCATATATAAGCCCACTCCCCCGTGCAATAAATGAGACCTTGACGCGACTCAGACTGACTCTGTCTTTTTTATGCGCCTGGCCTCCTTTCTCTCTCGCCCCTATTGGTCTTTCAGGAGGTGCCTCCTCGGGTCCTACCAAATAACCTGGCCTGCTGGACGGGTCATAAAACAAAATTTTATTCATCTAGAAAGCTTTGTTATTTGAATTGATAGTTTGAAAGTATTTCAATGATTTGCAGTAGTTTCAATTTTGCCTAACAATTTATATATGCTGAATATTTTAGACAAATATGTAGTGCCAATATTACAATAACTTATTAGTAAATTTTTAATTCCTTTTGTATTTCCTTATATTAAGTCCTGTGAAGCTTAGAAGTATAAATGACAGAAATCTTCTTACCTCCATTGGAAATCAGGGTCAATCCACACGATTTAGGATGTTTTTATCATTAGGGAAATTCATCAGACCCTACCTATTCCCACCCCACTGCAGCATCAGATCCAGGTACCTTCCTCAAGGTGGGCATTTCAACTTTTTCTTTAGATATTACTCAAGGCTGGGTTTTAACACAAAAAGTACTTCACTTACTTCCAAGATGCTTGATTAGGAGATAACTTATGCAACTGTTAAATTACATAAATCTTCAGGGTTGCAGAACAACAAAGACCTGATGAGATTCAAGGGCCCAGAAAATTTAGCCACAAAGTTAAGCATTTTAAGTGTCTAAATTCACCTGTTTTTATGCAATGTAACTTTTGACATTTGAAAACAATCTCCTACTGGTTTTTATTGAAAAATATAACCCCCATCTTATCTACATGTGGTGATACACAGGGGAAGGAAAAAGATAAGTGATTATGGGTGGGAGAGTAATCATATATAAATTTGTCCAAAAATAAGTCTAAAATTAAGCAATCAATTTGAAAAATTAAAAAAGGAAAAGAATAACTCTATTTTTAACAGAGGACTGGTAACCGTGAAAGCCAGACCGGCAAAGGAGATTGTTGTGGGATATTTGTTGTTTCCTCAGACTCCAGTTTATCACTTATAAAGGTTTCAGAATTCTTCTTGTCATGACTAAATAACAAAAACCTCCTAAGAGTTTCTCAAATGTGATGGAAGGTATTCACTTCTCATTAGTCAATTCTCAAGAACATTTTTCTTATAGAATTCTATTGATCTTCTGTTGTGGGATTTCAATCCATTTAGCCAATGACTTTTGGAGCAGAAGTCCTAGGGTGTGGTCTTGTCTGCCTGTGTGACAGTTTAAGAGCAGAGGAGGAGGGGACGCTGGAAGAGCTACTTTTCTCTTTACTCTACGGGCACCATGCATGAGAGCACTGCAGTCCTGAGGCATTTTCCGGGAAGACCTGGTGGTGCTAGTATGAGGCTGGAGGGTGAAGGCACCTGTAGCTAGAGAGCTTCTAGCAGAGTAGGAATTTCAAAGGATGGAGTTTGGACATGTACCTGTGTACAAGCACCCTGCCTGAACCATGCTGGTTGGCTACGGGTTGGATTCAGGCGGCAGTTGGGTTAGCTACACACTGGTCTCCAGGTGACTCAAGAACCCACAAAAGTCTATTAACGAATTTATTAAGGGGTGTAATGAAATGATAAACTCATAAATACAAAACAAAACAGATGCTGCCACTGATCCAGCTGCTTTCGTCCAGCGGTTCTGCCCAGGAGTGAAGAGCACCAAGCAGCCTCTCCACAGTTTGCAACTGATAGGACCACACCAGAAAGCGCAAGAGCAAGAGGAGAAATCAGGGCTCCCTCTTCCTTATCTGTTAAGCAGTCATGAAAGTAGACAAGACCACACCCTACTGCTGGCTACCTCAAAAGTCATTGGTTAAACGGATTGAGATCCCACAACAGGAGATCAATAGAAGTCTATAAGAAAAAATTTCTTGAGAATTGACAAGTGAGGAGTGAATACCTTCCATCACAATTAAGAAACTCTTAGGAGGTATAGGAGGTATTTATCATTTAGTTTTAGTCAAGAAGAATTCTGAAAACTTTACAAGTAACAAATTAAAGTCTGAAGAGACACCAAATATGCTAGAAAAATAAAATCTTATTGAAATTCAATGTATGCATTAGAAACAGTACTCTCCCTCCAGCAGAAGTTGATCTGATTGTCTACAAGTATTCAACATCTAATCCAATGAAGCAGCAAAAGCAGTCCATCCAATGAGGAAGTCTCTTCCTGGGAAGAAGGCTGCAGAGGTAGAGAAGGGATGAGAGAGGATAGTGGGGATGGGCATGAGTAAACCACATTATGCATTTACATAAATGTCACAGAACAATTAAGTTTATTAATAAAAAAGAGGAAATCTCACTTCTCTATGCTCTTTCCTGCTTACCCTGCATTAGCTGTAACAGTTGAACTCCAAGCTGAGCTTTAACTTCTTTCACATAGTGATGTCAGAGGCTTGGCTTTCAGATTCCTACCCTAAGATACACAAAGATGTTTAGTATTGTTAGAGAAAATTGGAAATTATGGGAAAAAAGAGAGTAGACCTATAGGCCCCAGAAAGAATGGACATGCACTCATGTCAGCTTTAGAACAGCCACAGTTCCCTACCAGTTCTTAACAAACATCTATCTCTCCTTGTCCTCAGTTATGGTCCCTTGGTGGACTGCACACTGCAGTTTGGCATCTTCTACTTGAGCTGTGTCTATGCCTCCAGTGCTTTTTGAAGGATGCATGTTTGATCCTATGGAACTGGGGGGTTGCTACAATTTTTCTTTTTTATTTTTTCTATTTATGTTTTAAATTTCATTTTACATTCCAAACACAATTTTCCTTCTGACCTCTCCTCCCAAGCACCCTCTTGCCTCCACTCCCAGCTAACCCCCATCCACTCCTCTCAGTGGGTTTGGGCTGCCATGGGATGTCAACCAAGCCTGGAATATTAAGTTGGGGACAGGATTAAACCCCTCCTCCCTGCATTAAAGCTGATCATGGCATTACAGCATGGGGAAAGGGCTCACAGGCTAGCTCGTGCACCAGGGATAAATCCCAGTCTTACTGCCAGAGGCCACTCAGATAGTCTGAGCTTCACCACTATCTCCCACATATGGAGGGCCTAGTTCTGATCCTTGGAGGCTCCACAGCTGTCAGTCTAGAGTTCATGAGTTTCCACAAGCTTGGTTTAACTGTCTCTGTAGAATTCTCCATCATGATCTTTACCTCTCTTGCTTACATGCCATGATAGGGATTGACAATCATTATTGTGGAAGGATTAATGATATCTTTAAAATTTCTACATTAAAAAATCTGTAATACAAAAAGAAAAAGAGACAAAAATGTTATGAAATATTGCAGACCAATGAAAAAGTTTCATGTCATTATTTTAAAATAACTTTAACATCTGTAAATGGCAGCATATTGCTGTATTCCCTGTCCTTAGGATGCTAAGACAAAAGATTATAAATTTGAGGACAACCTGGAGAGCTCACCAAATTCCAGTTCAACAAAGAAAACAAAGATTGACATAAAGTTTGTTAATAGAGCATGGTCATTCTCAGCTCCTCAGTAAACAAAATAATAATATCAAGCAATTATTGCTACACAAACTACATACATTTTATTATATTCAACTTGACATGTTTGGGTATGTAGGCATCAACATAATCAGGAGGACAGACTACCACCTTCCAAAGCCCCCTCATGTGTCTCTTATTTCTCTTAAGGAAAGAGCATCTTACATAGACCACAACACAACCTTAAGTGCACAGTATGTGTGTACAAACTGGGGACACAGTGCATTACTGCATGTCTAGAATTTCATCATCCTTGTAACTACCTCTGTGAAGCAAGGGTTTTTTACCTGTACTCCAACTCTTGTATCCCATAAGCCTTTGCTTCTTAGAGCTGGGCTGTGTTAGAACCCTCATCTGAGTTGAGTCAAAAAGTACGGTCCTGAACCAGGTTTGTTTTACTTTGCACACCATCCTCGACTTAAATCATGTTTGTCACTTAGTTGATCATCTCACTTTTAGGGTGTTGAGGTGTGAGACATGGTTTAATTCTGTAGCCCAGGCTGTCTTAAAGTCTTCTTTATAGCCAAGGCTGGCATGGAAGTCACTACTTTGCCTAAGATGGCCTCAAACTTGTGGTGAGCCTCCTGACTGGCTCTGTGGAATGCTTAGGTTACAGTCATAAGTCATCACACCCAGACAATTTAATTCCTTTTAAGGATGAATAGTACTGCTTTGTGTGCATGCACTGCATTTTTTCCTACCGATTTATTCACAATGGATGCATAGCTGTTTCTATATATCTACCGTTACAAACAATGCTGCATAAAGCATGGGTGTATAGGGGTCTATTGGCATTCTAGAACCTCAATTTCTGATAGCTGTGAGATTTTACTTAGAGATGTTTAATTAAATCAGTGCTTCAATAACAGAATACTAGAAAATAAGAATTTCCACCATTCACCTTCTCTATTGTAGGAACAATGTTGAAGGACACAGGTTTTGCTGTGGCATAAAATATTAATAGTTCATCAATGACAATATACCAATGACAATAATAGAGTAGATGTAATCAAGAATGGAAATGGCTTAATTTTAGGTGTAAGAGCTACCTAGCAATATGCTTAAGCTATTGGTCAAACAGTATTGCAAATAATATAGTTTCTGAGTGATTATTTAGGTTCTGAGCAGCCAGGAAAATAGGCAGCTAGAAAAAAATGAATGCACTCCAACAACAGAGTGGATCCATGTTTTATGACTTTTTCAATCCTCCGAAGATTATATGAATTTTTGTAAATTTACCAAAAACTAGATTTGGGTTAAAAGCATGTCCATTATCCTTCTGTCCAGAGAGCCAGGTGTAGATTGGACAGAGATATCTTTGGCCTGAGGAGAAGCATCATAAGTTTATATTTAGAAAGCAACCAAAGGGATTTAAAATTTGAACTTGTGGCTATGTTTATATAGTGGTAGTATGGTGTTTAGTACTCTACCAGAGCTGTATTAATAGCTTATCAGAATTCCATTGGTTAATGCTAAAGTTATGAATAGTAATATAATAAGAGAAAGAAGTCTGGTATGTGTTTCATTTTTCATCCTCAGACCTTTATAACTTGCATTTGCACACCTTAAGTCATTTTCTTAGACCCTGAAATATTTTTAGTTCCTCACATTTTAAACTTTCATATTCTCATATAACTTTATACCTAAAAACATCTTCTTTCTATTTAATTTGCCAGGAGATACAGGTGACTGACCACTGAGAGCAGGCACTGCAAAGAGAGTTCCTTTAAATAAAGGAAAGATTAAAAGTTACATTTAATTCTGCTTTGTAAATTTATCTAAATATTTCCTTTTTGAGCCTGGTAGCAAGGTGAACTGTGTCGAGACTCGTATTAGCTCTAGTAGAGTGAGGTCTATGACCTGAATTTTAGACAGAGAACTGAGAAGGCAGCTGAAGACTCGATTGCTTCTGCTAAGCTGACAAAGTTACCACTAGCATAGTCATCAAACAGCCATAATTCTGAGAAGGATAAATTTTTCCTGAGTTAGTGCTTAAAATGGCAGAGACTTACTTGTTGGCTACCTAGACAGTGTTGCAAGGAGGGACCCACTTATTCATCCTGGCCACTGGGCTACGTTAGCCCTGAAATAACTACAGAGAAAATGTATTCATTAAAATACTGCTTTGCCCATTAGCTCTAATTTCTTATTGGCTAATTCTTACATCTTGATTTAACTCATTTATATTAATCTGTGTATTGCCATGTGGTAGTGGCTTACTGGAGATTCCAGCTGGCACCTGTCTCAGGCGGAGGATCCATGGCTTCTCTGACTCTGCCCTTCTTCCTCCCAGCATTCAGTTCTGTTTTCCCTGCCTACCTAAGTTCTGTCCTATCAAAAGGCTAAGGCAGTTTCTTTATTCATTAACCAATGAAAGCAACACATGAACAGAAAAAACTCCTACACCAAACAGACACCCCAGGATCCTCCATGGACATTGAGAGCAGAGGTCTCAGGGCAACATCATAATTTGGCTGCCAGGCCTAGATCTGCCAGTTCCCAAAATATCTGACAGACATTTTGTGGAGCACGAACTTGTGGGAGGACCAGCCTGCCTTTGTCTAGGCACCTCAAGGCAATGTGGCAATGGCAGGAAAACTGCCTTTCAGCTCAACTGCTGCCAAGACCTTCTCCAGACTACGGACTGCTGTCTCTATGAGTTCCTCAGTTATGACCTTGACCCTCTTGGCTTGTACCATCCCTAACCCTCTCTTAAACAGGATTCCCAGAGCTTGTCCCAATGTTTGGTTGTGAATCTCTGCATCTGATTTCATAGGTTACTAGATGAAGTCTCTTTGATGGCAATTAGGGTAGTCACCAATCTAATTAAGGGAGAAGGCCAGTTCAGGCACCCTCTACAGTATTGCTAGAAGTCTTATCTGGAGTCCTCTTTGAATTATAGGAGTTTCTCTATAACCCTTAAATGGCCTACCCTATCAGGATATCTCTTCCATTACTCTTCCATTAGGATGGGAGACCTCCATCCTACCCCCAACCTGCCAACCATGATTCTTCATGTTTCTATTCTTGCATCTTTCCCCACCCCCAGTTTACCCAGAAGATATCATCTATTTCTCCTTCTTAGTTAAATCCATGCCTTTCTCTTTGGGCCTTCCCTGTTAGCTAGCTTGTCTGGGATTGTGGAATGTAGCCTGGTTATTCTTTAATTTATAGCTAATATACACATATGAGTGAGTACATACCACCTTTGTCTTTCTGGATCTGAGGTACCTCACGCAGGATAATTTTTCCTAGTCCAATCAATTTGCCTGCAAATTTCATCATGCCATTCTTTTTTTTCACCACTGAGTAATACTACATTATGTATATTTACCTCATTTTCTCTATCCCTTCTTTGGTTGAGGGGCATCTAGTTTGTTTCCAGGTTTTGACTATTACAAATAATGTTATAAACATAGTAGAACAAGTGTCTTGTGGTATAACTGAACATTTTTGGGTATATGCTCAAGATTGGTATGGCTGAGTCTTGAGGCAGATTGAGTCCCAATTTTCTGAGAAACTACCATACCAATTTTCAAAGTGACTGTAAGAGTTTGCACTCCCACCAGCAGTGGAGGAGTGTTTCCCTTAGTCCTCATCCTCTCCAGCATAGGCTACCATTAGTGTTTTTCATCATAGCCATTTTGATAAGTGTAAAATAGTATCTCAGAGTCATTTTGATTTGTATTTCCGGGCAAAGGACACTGTAAATATGATAAAATTGCAGCCTACAGAATGGGAAATGATCTTCATCAACACCACATGTGACAGGGGACTGATCTCCAAAATATGTAACGAAGTTAAGAAACTAGACATCATAATACAAAATAATACAATTAAAAGTAGGGTAGAGATTTTTTGTGGAAAGACCTTCTGTCTATGTGTTTCTTTTATTGGTTAATGAATAAAGAAACTTCTTTGGGCCTGTAGCAGGACAGAACAGAGCAAGGTGGGGAAAACAAAATTGAAACCTGAAAGAAAGAAGGCAGAGTCAAAAGACACCATGTAGTGGGGAAAGATGGGAGCTGCCAGCTGGAACATTGCCAGTAGGCCACGAGCCTCATGATAAAATATAAAATACTGAAAATGGGTTAATTCTAGATGTAAGAGCTAGCATGCAATACGCTTAAGTGATTGGCCAAGCAGTGATTTAAATAATATATTTTCTTTGTGATTATTTTGGGAATCTGGGCAGCTGGGAAATGAACAAGCAGCCTCCTACAACTGAGATTTAAACAGAGAATTCTCAACAGAGTAACCTATAATGGTTGAGATACACTTAAAAAATTGTTCAACATCCTTATTCATCAGAAAATGCAAACAACAATGACTCTAAGATACTGGAAGCCACTCTTATGACCGTGCCACATGCCCAACAGTAGAGATCAACACAAAAAGACATCTTCTGAGTTTGTTTCTCTTATAATGCTATGTCAGAGTTCTTTATCTTTCTTACAGGTCCTTTGCATATATATTACTGTTTCCAGTTTTGTGTTGTTAAGGGATTTCCATGTGTGCAAATGTGTCTGTCTCTGTGTCTGTATGAGTTTCTTGGACTTTTCTCTGGCTCTTTTTCTTCTGTTCACTTTGCCCCATTGAGTTTTGTTTGTTAATTTTATCTAACTTTAGCTTATTATCATTATTATTATTTTGATGAAAGATTGTATCCAAAATAGAGAGAAAAAGAAAGAATGTGAATTTGAGTGAGTAAGGGAAGTAGGGATCATCTGGAAGGAGATGTGGGAGGCTAAGCCATAATCAGAACACAATGTATTAAAAATATCTATTTCTATTAAATATTTATTCAAAATAAAATAATCAAAAATCTCTCTCTAAAGAATAAAGTTGATATAACTATTCAGTGAATTGATGGGCACATAGGAAATACTCAATAAGTGTTTGTTATGGTTTTTAAATGAGAGGAGGAAGCATACTACTCTTACAGAGGTCCTGAGTTCAGTTCCCAGCATGTGAGTAACTCACATCATCCTGAAAACCAGGTCCACTGGATCCAATGCCCTCTCCTGATCTGGGAAGCACCCATACACACATGGCATGTGATAACCCAGAAACACATGCGCACACACACACATACACACACACACACACACACACACAGGGATAGAGAGAGAGAGAGAAACATGTAAATAAAGAAAAAAACATTACATTGAGCTAAATGTGTAAGTTAAGAATATAATATAATATCTTGGAAAAATAAAGCTGTTAAAATCTATTCAAATTTGAAATTAGAATTTTTATAATAAAGACTTATTATGAAAGTATAAAAAGTTATGTCAAACTTGAATGAAATGTTAAATTTTTATCACTGAATGATTTATTTCAGAATATGCAGGTTAGACAGTAGAAAATACTTAAAACATAGCTCTATCAAATACAATGTATACAGGTTATTTTGATACACAATCCTGTTACAATGTTACAGTTAGAGGACAGACAAAGTCAATGGGCAGTGAGAAAATATAAACAGATATTTGACAAAACAAAACATATGAGTAACCAATAAGTACTTGAAATAGGATAGTTAATATCATCAGTTCTTAGAGAAATGTGAAGTCCTCAATTCATCACATTCGTAAAAATCCAAAGCATTTATACTATCAAGTGTTGGCAAAGACAAGGGACAAAGGGTACTCTCCCATGTTGCAGAGAAAATAACATAATGTAAACCATGTGAAACATTCTGAAAGTCTCTTGTTAATTGAAATTTTACTTAACACAAGGATTCTAATATCAGAGTTCTAGATGTTTACCAAAAAGAATTAAATATATATTCACACAGTGACTAACACAAATTAGCATAAGAAAGTTCATTAATAATTGTTAAAACTTAGAAATACACCATATATGAACGTGTGAATGACAAAATATTGCAGAAAATTTGAGTAATAGAAAGTGTTCAGTAACGAAAACAATGAATCACTAACCCATGAAATAAGATTGAGTAATAATAAGTAAAAGTAATAATAATAATAACAATAAAAGACGCAAAGAAATATGGAGCCAATCACAAATGTTTACTTAGTTTATGAAACTATGGAATGTCTAATTAATTTACAGTACAAGAGAGCATATACCTGCTTACCTGGTCACAGGTGAGGAGGCCAAGGATTACAAAATAACTTTGGGTGGTAAAAGTAATTTTCCTGTTAAGTTTTTATTGTTCTCTTAGGGTTTCTATTGCCATGATGAAACACCATGACCAAAACAATTTGGGAGGAAAGAAATTGTTTTGCTAACATTCCAAATAACAGTCCACAGAAGGAAGTTAAGGCAGGCACTAAAACCTGGCAGGGGCCAGGAGGCAGAAGCTGATGCAGAGACCATGTAGGAGTGCTGGTTACTGGAAGCTCCCCATAGTTTGCTCAGCTTCCTTTCTTATGGAATTCAGGAACACTAGTCCCAGGAAGGCATCACTCACAGCCTGGTGGGACCATCCCATCAATTGCTAATCCAGAAAATTCCCTATGGGCTTACATAGAGCCAGATCTTATTGAGGCACTTTATCAAATGAGATTCCCCCTCTCAGATCTATCTAACTTGTGTCAAGGTGACATAATTGTCTACACAATTGTTTTTAAAGTTTGTAAAACTCACATTTCACATGACTTAGACTGGGTACATTTTGTCACATACATTCTACAAGGTAAATTTTGATATTTCTTTTAATGTCAATGTCCAAAACCAGATATCACAACTCAATAACAACTTTATATCTAAAGGATATTACAAGTGAAAGCATTGATGGTAGTGAATGTGAGGAAATATTGACAGTGATGTGATGTAGAAAACTGACAAATGCCGCGTGGTGGTGGTGCACACCTTTAATCCCAGCACTCAGGAGGCAGAGGCAGGCAGATCTCTGTGAGTTCGAGCCCAGCCTGGTCTACAAGAGCTAGTTCCAGGACAGGCTCCAAAGCCACAGAGAAACCCTGTCTCGAAAAACCAAAAAAAAAAAAAAAAAGAAAACTGACAAATATGAATATTGGTTATTGAATAGATCATATTACTTTACTTGGTATATACTAAATTTCTTGAGTTTTATAGTTTTAGTATGATGCTAAAAAAGAAAATGCTTTGTCTCCAGAAATTTTTTAATGAAGTTTAGTTTTATTATTACCATCAACATTATTATTATTCTTCATGAGAAGTCTCACTCTGTAGTCCTCAACTACCTCAAACCTAATATGCAGTCTAGGTTGTACCCAAACTCATGTACCTGTAAGAAACTGAGTTTTAGCCATAACACTCAGTTGGCCTCAACTAATATTACTATATCTATGTGATCCCAACCTATAAGCAAATATCAGAGAAAGAGAGAGAGAAAGAGAGAGTGAGAGATGATAAAAACACATAAGGATTATAGATGGGTATATGAGTTCCTTAAACTATTCTGGCCACTATTTGTCAAATCTGGGATATATTTTACAGCAAGGAAATGTTTATTTAAAATAAATTCTAAATTCAAAATATAACAAGCAATAACCAAACAGCTAACAAACAGAAACCCACAATTGCACCCTAGTTCTTAATTGTGACACCAGTGCAGTGGGATATAGAAATGGATTATCCTAGTGGGAAGGAGATGTGTGCCCTCTTTTGGAGTTTCTGTATTTGGATCCATATGTCATTCAGGAAACAAAGAAAATGATTTCTCAGAGCTTGGATCAAATGGCATATATTATCTAGATATAAGCTGTTGTGCTTACAGGAAGTAAGATGACTTCTGCTGTGTTAAGTCAGGTTTCAGAAGAATATTGCTTCCCTTTCCCATCCATTAATCTGTTTGCTCAGCTGACCGAGATTGACTTGTGGTTAAGATACTCAATCATTAAGTAATCACAAATCATCACATGCAACCAAGAAAGATGACAGAGGTTCCATTTTTACTTCTCCTCCATGCTGCACACAGAATGAGGGAATTTATCCTTTCTCTTTTCACAGATGCAGGGGTAGTTTCTACCACAGTCACAGGGTTGTATGCCTCTAAAACTGAGATGTGCACAGCCTTTACTTTCCTGTAATGATTTCACTGTCATCAAGTCGCTGTAAAATAAAAACATATAATTGGCAGTTATTAAAAATTGAAGCATATATTGATATAGTCAATGATTTTAAAAATAAAGTTTATTGGCCAAATTATAGAATATAGAATCAATTGTAGGAGTTTTACTAAAGATTTTTTGTTTTCTCTAAACTCATTAAAAATGATCTTGGGCCAGTGACATGACTCAGTGGATAGAAGCCATTGTTATCAAACCTGACTACCCGAATTTAGCCCTGAGATTCCACACAGTAGAAACAGACACATTTATACAGGTGTCCAAGCTACTGCATCTTTATTATATACTATGGAGTGGGAGGTAAAGAACAGAATAGTCAGGGGTGGATTCAACAAAATTAAACATGTACAAAATGCCTTATGGATACCCACTAGTTAGTAAGCTTGTACTTGATCAACACAAAACAAACTCCAAGTTTGGCAATTTAGGGATTTTTTTGCATGTATTTGTTTGTTATTTGCCATTTTCTCTGATTGGGTTTTATCTGATTTTCATTTTTGATTTTATTTTTGGGAGAGAGAGAGAGAGAGAGAAAGAACATTAAATTAGGGGGATGGGAAGGTGTGGAGAATCTGGGAGGTCTTAGAGTTGGGAAATCTGATCAAGATATATTCTACTGAAAATATAATTAAAAATCAAAATGTAACTCTATAAAAGACAGTCATAGAGAACATGAGTTTTAAGTGAAAATCAAAGCACAAGGCAGGAATTACTGGTCAGAGAGATCACAGAAGTGTCAAAAACAGTACAGACCATTGCCACTGTTCTTGGTGATCCAAAATAATTACATGGTAAGACCCTAATACTAAAAACAGCACACACTTTGACATCAGGACATAGAGAAATCAATCTAAACCAATCAGGAAGCATCTTCCCTTGGGCTAGCATTAAAATGGTCAGAAAGTGCTTTGCATGCTTCAGAGGGAGAAAAGATATAAATGTCTTACCCAGCGCTGGACCCTGCATGCCACAATACTGACCTGCAAGGCAAGATGTGCCCCATGGAACTATCATTATAGGATTTCTTATTGGCCTTGAGGTCTTTAACACATTAGAGATGTAATGTATTGTTATCTAAATCAAAAGCCAAATATTGGGAAGGTCACAAGCCCTAGGTTGGTATCTGCTACAATCGCATTGCTAAGTGGTCATGTGGACAAATTGCAATTCTGATATTTCAGTTTATAAAATAAAAGTCCTAAAGCAGGACTTCTCTCAAACTTTGTCAGAGAAGCTTCTTTATATAGTGGGAAATAGAGTGGCAGGATTGCTCAAACTGCTGAAGAGAAGAAAAAAATGTGTACAATCCTATGGAGATGTCTTCATCAACCTCCTCTCGGCAACCACAGATACTCATACAGTATCAGTGAAGAGGAAGTAGAAAAATGTAAGATCAAGCTAATGTGGAAAAGCTCTGTGAAATGCTGCCTTCTGGTCTTGACATGGCTATGAAATCACAAACTCAGCAGTTGTGGTTACCTATATGCAACCTGCACAGGGTTGAGACAGCTAAAATTACAGCAAAGATGGGGAGCTGCTCTTTACCCTTTAGTGAATCACTATTGTTAGCTGACAGCTGTTGGAAATGGAAGATTCAGTCTTTATTGGGGGTGTGGCTACTGCTTGGGTTGTTTGCTCCAGTGATTGTCCTATAACCATACAACAATGGAGAGTATTAATCAAGAAAACTTGAGTTATAAGTGACTACTTTAGTGTACAGTCAGGGAAAGTTTGAGAGGGCAAGCAGGGGATAAATATGATCAAATTTCATTCTGTATATTATAATATTTTCAATAAATATTATTAATTAAAAAAATTAGTGAGTAGCATTCTACTAGATTGAAAATAACTTTGATCTCATTATACACTATAACACTTTAAAATGAAAATTACACATTAACATATTCTTATATTTATAAATAAGAAACAATTATATACACTAACTACAGAAAAAAGTCAAGTGAAAGTTTGAGATACTTGTACTCATTGTATCTGTCAGCATGATCCAGTCATATCATGTGTTCTTAAGCTTTTGATTTGCTTCTGCTCTGCACATCATAGAACATACAGTCCTGATGTGTGTTCAGTATAACATTACTATCAGTCAGCTTCTAGACCATTCCTCTTCCCTGTCTAACACTTGATCAAAATATGTGATATGCATCTTGTTCTAACCGATGGGTTCCATAGAAAATGAGGAAAGCCACCTGAAAGGAGAGAAATGCCTTTTCCCACATTTAAACAGGTGTTGCAGGAGGAGGGCCGTTTGTTCATCCCAGCCAATAGGCCCAAAATAATCACACAAAACTGTATTAATTAAACCACCGCTTAGCCCCTTAGCTCTAGCTTCTTATTGGCTAACTCTTATATTAATTTAACCCATTTCTATAAATCTGTGTATTGCCACACGACAGTGGCTTACCAGCTAAAATTCCCAGCATCTGTCTCTGGTGGCTTCATCATTCATCACTTCTCTCTGACTCCACCCTTCTTCCTTTCAGCATACAGCCTAGCTTTCTCTGCCTAGTTCTGTTCTTCCCTGCCATAGGCTTGAAGCAGCTCTTTATTCATTAACCAATAAAAGCAACACACAGACAGAAGGCCCTCCTACACCATTTCCCCTTTTCTGTTTAAACAAAAAGGAAGGCTTTAACGTTAACATAATAAAATTACATATACCAAAAAAAACAGTTATGAAGCAAGAATTACAGTTACAATATTTATATCTACTTTTATCTTTTATCATAACTAAGGAAAACCATAACTATAAATCCTTCAACTCCATCAAAGACTCCAGAAGGATATAATATTACCTAAGTAAACAATAAGTTCATTGTAAGCAACTTTCAAAACTCTAGAATTGACAGAGACATCTCGCTATTAGAACAGTCACCCAAAGTTCTTCTGTATTATTGGGGCATCCATCTTCAGCCTACTGACCATAAGTATCCAGGAGACATTTTCATGAAGCAGGAAATTTTAAAGACAGTTCCACCTATATTAGCAGTTTTTCAGTCATTTTCTTCTGTGTCCTGCAGAATGTCTAGCAGACTCTTTTATGAAACAGGAACCCCGAAGGATGGCCTCACCTTTAGGCAAGCTCATCAGTCATTTCTCTATGGGTCCTGCATGTCCAGTTTATCAAGCAATCCTGGCAAGAGAAGTTTCTTGCCCAAATGGCTAACCAACTCCATAACGAGCCTCTTCAATGCCCATTTTCCTCTTGAAGTAGCTTGTGCTGCCAGAAGCAGATGTGTCTCATTGTCACGAAAAGTCCTAGGTTCTTAAAACTTTTTAAATGCCATATTCCATAGTCTTTGAAAGGTTTGAAGAACACCTATCCATCTGAAATACATCTCTGTACAGCTAGAAAACCTAACTAACATGACTACAAGCTTGACTATTATAGATAATTATCTATTAACTTATATTTCTTAATTAGGCATTACATTTTTACATGAGCTACACAAACACAATATCTTAATCAAGGTCAGAAATACCTACACATATGACAAAATTGACCTCAAATTTGTATCAATAAACCATAATCCATACCAATGCAGATTATTCATATCTATATCAAACAGGGACTGTGATTTCATTTTTCAGATCCCAAACACAACCACACAGAAACTATATTAATTATAATACTGTTTGGTCAATGTCTTAGACTTCTTACTGGTTAGCTTAAACTATTAAATTAACCCATTTCTATTATTCTGTGTATATGTGTACACAAGGCTATGGGTTACTGGTGCAGCATTTTACTCCTTCAGCAGCTACATGGCAACTCTCTCTATCTCTGTTTAGAAATCTCACATGGCTTTACTCTGCTAAGCCATTGACCAAAACATCTTTACTCATTAACTAATAAAGGCAGCACATATCACACACAATCCTCCCAACTCATGTACCACTATTAGAGTGTGAGTGTTCAGAAAACTCACAGGTTAGCTGGGTCATCGTCAATCCATTGCCATTTGCTTTTTGTTGCATCATACAATAATCCAATCCAGTAACTGTTTGGATTAACTTTGACCTGAAGGAACTTCTGCAAGGGAAAAGATATACCTGATGATAAAATTTCCTTTTGTTTTAGAGAAAGAACAACGTAGCGTGTCTTAGCTATTTTTATGTCAATTCTCTGTTGTTTTTTCCTTGAATCCCTCAAAGTTCATTTTTAAAGTAAGTTTTCATTAGTGGCTAATTTATGCCCAAACCAATCAATTATCTAAGTTATCTTTTAAAAAATCAGGTATCTAAAGTACTGGATTCATGAAATGATTTGATACTGTGTTTCTTAGAGAAAGTCTCACTGTGTAGCCAAGGCTGTCCTTGAATCCACAATCTCCCTTATCCAGACCCCTAAATGAACATTGCATACCAGCTCCATATGTAATTCTGAAATTATTCAAATGCACATTTCCGAAGACTACAGAAGCATGTGGGAAGTGGTCATCATATGTGATCCTCTGTCGTCAACCAAATACATTAAAATGAAAAGTTCTGCCCAACACCAGCAGACTTCATAGACTCAGGTACAGTCCAGACCAGTCTGAAGTGCAGGTGAGTGACCTGCCTGACAGTCAAACAGTACCACTTCACAGATGCTGTTCCTCAAGACCTATCGTGAGATCCTTTCCCTCCTACTTCATCACCAGCACAACTGCTAGGCCCTACTTCCAACTCTGGCAGAATCCTACTGCTGAAGTGTAGACCACACCAATCAGAAAACCAAGCCACACAAGTAAGAAGAACAGAGACCTCCACTTACTACAACAAAGGACAACTTAATCATCAGAAGGCCAGCTCCCAACTTAGATAGATCAAAGGTCTTACTGACCACCATAAATCCAGACAACAAAGACAAGAAGACCAAAAAAGGAGACAGAAACCAAAGAACAAATCATCAATCTAATAAAACCAAACACAGAATTCCATATCTAGACCTATAATCATTTCATAACCAGATACCTAAATGGCATCATAAGAATACAATCAACAACAGTCAAAGCAATAGGGCACCACCATACACCAGGTATCCCATGACAGTAAAACCTGTATATTCCAAGTCAGCAAAAACACAAGAAAACAACCATGAAAACCACTTTATGAAGATGATTGACCTTGAAAGGGAAATGAGAAACTTCCTTAAACAAATCAAGGAAAAGACAACCAGAAATTGGAAGAAATCAATAAATCCCTTAAAGAATGTCAAGAAAACCAATAAAAACAAACAAATGAACAGGTGAAGAAATTTTAAAGACCTGAAAATTGAAGTAGAAGCAGAAAAATAAAAGACAAACTAAAGGAGTTCTGTAAATGGAAAATTTGGGTAAGTGAACAAGAACTAAGATGGAAGAGTGAATCTCAGATGCTGAAGTTATGATAGAAGAAATAAATTCAGTGGTCAAAGAAAAAGCTATTACTCAAAAACTTCTAACGTGAAATATCCAGGAAATCTGAGACACTGAAAGGAAAAAAAAACCTATGTAGAATGGGAACAGGAGAAGAATTCCAACTCAAAAATCCAGAGACTATATTTAATGAAATCACAGAAGAAAATTTTCCTAACCTAAAGAAAATGGTTAGGAAAGAAGGTACAAAGAGATTACAAAATACCAAATAGATTGAATCAAATAAGAAATCCTTCTGGGCAGTGGTGGCACACATCTTTAATCCCAGCCTTCTGAGTAAGAGGCAGAGATCTGTGAATTTGAGGCCAGCCTGGTTTACAGAGTAAGCTTCAGCAGTGGCTCCATAGCTACTGAGAAACCCTATTTCAAAAAACAAAAAAAAAAAAAGAAAAGAAAAGAAAAAAGAAAGAATGAGAAAAGGAAATCCCAATGCCACATAATAATCAAAGCACTAAACATACATAACAAAGAATGAATATTAAAAGCAGCATAGTAAAAAAGACCAAGTTGTCATTGTTTTTTCTACCACTGAGTAATACTCCATTGCATAAATGTACCACATTTTCTTTATTCATTCTCTGTTTGAGGGGAACCTAGGCTGTTTTCAGCTTCTGGATATTATGAAAAATGTTGCTATAAACACAGCTGAGCAAATGTCCATGTGGTATGAGTGTGCTTCTTTTGGGTATATGCCAACAAGTGGTATTGCTGGGTCTTCAGATAGTTTTGGATTCCCAGTTTCCTGAGAAACTGCCATACTGATTTCCAAAGTGTCTCTATAAATTAATACTCCCAACAGCAATGGTGGAGTGTTCCTCTTATTCCACATCCTTTCTAGAATAAGCTATCATTGGTGGTTTTGATCTTAGCCATTGTGACTGGTGTAATTTGCTATCACAGCATTGTTTCGGTTTGCATTTCCCTGATGGCGAATAATGTTGAGCATTTCCATAAGTCTCTTTTAGCCATTTGATATTCTTCTGTTGAGAATTCTCTGTTTAGATATAAACTCCATCTTTAAATAGAATTATTTGGTATTTTACTGTCTAGTTTCTTCAGTTTTTTATTTATTTTGGAGATCAGCCCTCTGTCCAATGTAGGGTTGGTGAAGGTCTTTTCTCATTCTGTAGGCATCCATGGATGACCCAGTTAAGACCCCAAGCAGTAGTGGAGAGGATGCCTAAACTGACCTTTGCTTGTAATCAGATTGATGACTACCTTAATTGTCATCATAGAGACTTCATCCAGCAATTAATGGAAGCAGATGCAGAGATCCACAGTTATGCATTGAGCCTAACTTCCGGAGACCAGTCAAAGAGAAAAAGGAGCAATAATATGAGCAAAGGGGTCAAGACCATAATGGGGATAGCCATTGCAATAGCTGACCTGAGCTAGTGGGAGATCACCAACTTGGAACTGATAGCAGAGGAACCTGCAAAGGACCAAACTAGGCTCCCTGAATGTGAGGACAGTTGTGTGGCTTGGGAAATGTCTGGGACCACAGGCAGTGATACCAGGTTTTATTCCTAGTGCTTGAGCTGGCATTTTGGAGTCCATCCTTTTTGGAGGGATATCCAACTCAGCCTAAGTATGGGGGGAGAGCCTTGGTCCTGCCTCAAAGTCAGGTATCAGACTTTGTTGACACCCCATGGAAAGCCTTGCTGTCTTTGTGGAGTAGATGGGGGCTGGAGTGGGGGGAAGGTAGGGTGAGCAGGAGGAGAGAAGGAAGTGGGAACTGGGATAGGTATTTAAAATGAGAAAAGATCATTTTAAAAGTAAATAAATTTTTTTAAAAAGAAAAATATGTCACTATAACTAGAGAAGTATAAACTTCTTGTTATACCTCTATTATCTTGACACTTGGAAGTTAGAGAGAGCCACCCGCCATAAAGCCTGCCAGGTCAGACACGCTGAATCATTCCCAGTAAGCCACAACTCGTGGTGACACACAAATTATTAGAAATGGGTTAAACAAATATGTGAGAGTTAGCCAATAAGAGGCTAGAGCTAATGGGCCAGGCAGTATTTCAATGAATACAGTTTCTGTGTAATTATTTCGGGTATAAGGTAGCCAGGCACCGGGCGGTGGGAGCTGGGCAGCCACCGGGATCAAAAGCAGGCCCGCGCCTCTTACTACAGATTGGCGCCCAACGTGGACTAAATCCACTTGAAAACCTGAGACGGCTTAGAAAGGAGAGAGAGTTTAACACAGCTTTTTGCTGTTTGCGTGCTACAGAGAGATTTTGCCGTGGCTCAGCTCTTCCTGCCGGGGCAGACAGCAGGATCAGGCTTAGTCAGGCGGGAGAGCATGGTGGATTTCCGCAGCCATACACAGATACGTTTTGTGTGCTGTGGCTCAGAGGCACAAGCAGCTCTGCCATGTTGGACTGGGTGGAGCAAGCAGGCAGTACCTGTATTTGACCTGGGATTGTGGCAGTTTAGATTCTTAAAAGCTTAGCATTTTAAAAGCGCAAAGCAAAACTGTTCCTGGACAAAAAAAAAAAAAATTACAAATTCACAACAGGACAGATTCAGACTCAGAAAACCTCTAAATGGGTCACAGTGTTGGATGGCTATACATAGGCTTGAAAAAAAAAAAGAAAAAGAGTATAGAGAGTCATAAAATAATGTTAATGCCTTTAAAAAAGGGTAAAGTGTTAAAGAGACAGAGTACAGATAGTCAAAGATTAAAAAAAAATAAGCAACGTAAAAATGAAAAATTCACAGAATGTCTGGATTATGAATTTTATTGTATTTTCTTTGAATTTTTTAACTGTGAAGGATCTAACTACAGAGAGAATTTTCATTGTATGGCCTGCCAAACAAAACCAACATATATGTCTTAAAGGTATCATGACTTCTAAATTTGGGTCTAAGAATATGGTGCTTTGGAAAGGACGGTTTTCTTTTGTTTTCACAGAGGATGAGACCCTGTGGATTTCTTCTGGACAAATATGGTTTGATAGACCACGCCCTCCTGAAAGGTCACTATAAACACCTTCAAAAAATTACTTCACTCAACTGGTGGCTGAGATGAACAGGATACACCATGACAGACCTGATTAACAGCGCTCCCATACAGAAGGAAAAAGTTTGGAGAGAAGTAACTACACCCATATTCCCAAATATTGTTTATAAATGTTCTTTAAATTTAAAGGGGGAGATGATATAGATATGGGTAATTTACATTGGTATCAATTTTGCCTTATTGATATAAATTTAAGGTCAAGTTTGTTATCTATATGTATTTCTGATCTTGATTAAGGTATTGT
>PVIU01024427.1:0-25578 GCA_004026605.1 Ondatra zibethicus
CTTACATTCACACATAAACACAAAGAAGCAAATTAAAAACATTAGCATTGTTTTCTATATTTGCTTTTTAATATAGATATCTACCTTCTTGGTACCAAAAACTTTCTTCACATTAGTGGAGTTTTGTGCACAGTTCACACCACTCTTGTACTCACCTGTTCTCTCTACAACTTTCATTATATTGCTAAAATAAGTATTACTACCTCAAAGAACATTTCTCAGATTTGCCTCCAAAACTACCAGTTCTTTAACATTTTGCTTGGAATCTTTTGGACCATGGCCAATGTATCAATGACATATTACCCACAGGGTCTTGGAGAATAACCCATGGCTCATAGAATTATGTTAGAGATACAAATGTTAATGAAAGTATTATAAGGCCACTAGAAATATATTTTCTACAGAAATTCTCAGTGCCATTATGTTTCCACCAAAAACTGTTCATAAGAACAGATAGCCTTCACTCAGAATATAATAAAAGTTGAGATGATTGAAACAAATGATATAAATTTGCAGAAATGAAAAATTAGAAAGACAGAGCTAGTTAGAGTTGGGCAGAGAATAAGGTTTCCAGAGTAAAGAGTGGATAATTTAAAAAGTTCAGTTTTTATCTTTTATGATTTTGTTTTGGTTTTCCATCAAAATTCTTATTCAATATTGATTTAGCCATTATTAATTATAGATGGAAGTTTCTGTCCTACCAGGTCCCACAGCTATTCAATCCTTAGAATTCTCTTAGATTGGTCACCCCACCTACATTTCCTACCTGGCTACTGGCAAATTAATATTCTTTTAAACTAATATGAGTGACAAATTTTACATTGTACAAGAGCATTATCCCACAGCAATTCACATTGAAATTTCTGTAGCCATTGAATTTGTTAGGATAAATTGTCAATATAAAATATTTTAAAAATTTACATCCAAGCGAGGATTTGAAATAGAAATATTCCACAATATTTCCACCTACCTGGTGGAAAGAAGAATTACAAAGACATAATTGAAAAGTGTGGGATGGTATCTTGGGAAGTGGCAATAGAAGACACAGTTCCCAAAGCATTAAGATTTTTCTGGGTTATGAATCACTTAATAAAGCAATAAGTCAGTAATTGGATTTCATATAAACTATTGCATCCTCAATTCTGATATATAATTTACCTTCTGGTAGCTGTAAAACCCTATGACATGATTTTTGTGGGCAACAATTGTGCAGGTAATGTAGTGAAAAATGAGCACTGTATTCAGCTATCATCTGGGTAGTACTATTGCTAAATAATCCCTTACTCTACATAACCTTCTATGATACAATATTCCTCTTTACTCCTTAATACAACTTCAGTTCCTCCAATATTGCCAATTACTAATTTGCTGACCCCCCATTGATATTTCAGCTGAAACACACAAATCTTAAAATGCAAAGCTTATATCTATGAACAAGAGAAAATAAGTGACATTTGTCTTTCTGAATCTATATGTCACTCAGAATAATTGCTTCCATATCTTCCATTTATCCCTAAATTTCATAATATTGCTTTTCTTACTAGCTGGAAAATATCCCATTGTGTAAAGGTATCACATTTTCATTGGAATGGGAGGACAGAATTTGGGAAGGTATGAACTAACACTAAGGATCTTTGAAAAAGTCATGTGAAAACCTAATATCATAGAAGATTCTTTAATATATACATATATACATAATATACATTACATAATATATGTGTACAAGTAGAGATGAAATGGAGTTACCCTATAAGAGGAAGACTGTGCCCATACTGGGAAACAAAATTGGGTCACCCTGTCTATACTTCCTGCCTGGCTACTGACCAATCAGTGTCTTATTAAACCAATTTGAGTGACAAATATTTACAGTGTAAAAGACGATATTACTTCAATAGTTATGTACTAGTGTGGTCTTATTAAAATTTACAGGTTATTTCCAGTGTTCTTGGTTATATTCCAGAACTTTACAGTAAGGCCTTATTGTTGAAGACACCACATTTTGGAATTATAGAACATGGAAAAATCAAGCTTGTACTTACCTGGAATTTCACCTATGGTGTTTAGCTTTCATAGAGCTGTAGGGCATTATGCATGCTGCCAGAGGGGAAAGGTGATCACCAGTCTTAGCTTAATGTGAATTTGTGAACTAAAACAATGACTAACCTGACAAGACATAATAAAAAGTACAATAATGGCATGGATGTAATGAGAGTAAACAAATGCTTTCTGGTTGGATTTAATTTCTATTCTAAAGATGGAGCTATTTTCAGGGCCCCAAACCTATAATTGAGCAGACTGTACAGACTGTACCCTGGGAGAGGACTACTATTACTTTTGTGTTAAGTGGACTAGTATTAAACTGACTCCTAATGCCCTATCATTATACTCAAAGATCAGTGACTCAACTTTCATCAGAGTGATAGATGTCAATTTTTTTGTGATAGATGACAATTAATTCAGAGACCTACATACAACTGGTCAAGATGCACAGAATACAAGACTGTATAATTCGAACATATTCAGTCTATAGGAATATTATACCCCTCCTCCCAAGGCTCAGGGGTCATTTGTAAAAAGGGAGCAGAAAGATTACAAAAGCTCCAAGTGGTAGGTGACTTTAATGAACACAACAGGGGAGTTGTGCATACAATCTCACAGCAATTCAGATAGTATTGCAAGACCTGTACAAACACAAAGCTTCAGTTCCAACAATGGAGAGGAAAGTGAGCACCAAGACCAATCCAGTAGAAGAGTTTTTAATGACTGATAGCTGCTGTAATAGGAAAAATCAGATTTCTTTAGAGAATAGGCCCTGGTAAGACAACCATGCTGCCATGCAAGGCTATGTATCCAGGAATATGGAAGCAGCACAACCTGGACTTGATTAGTTAAAGAGTAAAAGGAAACAAATGGAAGGAAGCTGTGGGGAAAGCTGGGAAGGGGATAAATATGATCCAAGTACAAGGCACAAAATTCTCAAAGAACTAATAAAAATTATGAAACAGTAATTTATAAACTGTAATGACTGGTTGGGGAGCAGAAAGAAGAGTCATAATGTAAAGAAATGAAAAGCCTTTCAGGAGAGGTGTGAATGCAGCTCCATTGTTGAAGTTAAAAGCTGTTCATGCTGTATCACTGTATAGCAAATTCATCTTGTTTTGAAGTCTTGTATATCTGCTATCTTTCTCTCTTCCTTTATCATAAATAACTTTGACTAAAGAACAAATGCTCTGCTGAACACTAACAGAGTTACTGTGAGCAGCATCCTAATGTATTTTTCATGCCACATCTGCAGAGGGTAAAGTTTGTAACACTTAAATTTATAGTTTTCAAAACTGATATTTTTATATTAACCTATTGTCATAGAAAATAAATCTGGCTAGAGCCTTAATCTATAAAGGTATAGGCATATAATGAATTAAACTAGTTTTCAGGTTTAAGCTTTTCAACATGATTATACCAATAGCTACATAATATTATATTTTTGGAATACAGACTTAGGGTCTATATAAAATAAAAGACAATGTATTTTTCAATACCAATCCTTACTCTAAAATAAAGAAATAAATAAAAAAAGAAATGCTGCATTAGGTAATCATCCAGAATTCAACTCAGACAAACCTTGAATATCTGCAAGAATTTTCTTTATGAAATGCACAGGATAATGTAAAGCTGAGGAGAATTGTTTTCTGTTCTTACATTTCACACTTCACAAAACTAGCTAAGATACATCCACAAATATAAATCAAATCAGTTGATTTCAAGAAGACAGATAAATAGATAGATAGATAGATAGATAGATAGATAGATAGATAGATAGATAGATAGATAGACAGATAGATAGAGATAATTGAGCCAGAATAGAGGTTAAGGGAGCAGAAAGATTTTAAAAGCCACTGCCATGCCAGCACAGCAACTGTAGTTCTCTGAGAAAGGGACGTCAGGATTAACACACAGCACAATTTCAGGTTCTTCAGACAAGCCTTTATTCCACGTTCTCACACACTATATATAGCCCTCAGCAGGGGAGGCTGAGCTGGCAAAAGCAGGAAACTCATCACCATAACTCACATCTCTTAGGGCTAAACACCCTTAAAAACATTGCTGAAAACAATAGATTGTTCCTGTTTTTGTTCCTGTTTTCGGAACAACCAACCACAAGAGTGCAAAACAGATCAAGTGGAGGTGCGAAGGCCTGTCCTCAAGGAACCCAACAACTCCCCCCTTTTTATTTTAAAAGCATTAGAGACCCTGTCTTAGGATGCCCCCAGATAGAGCTCTTACCTGTCTATGGGAGGCCTTAATCCCTGTGTTAGGTGAGCTCTCTATACCAGGACAGTTGCCCATCATAGGGATCCCTCATGACTTCTGCAGCATCTGCAGCCAGATTTGGGGCTCTGCCTGATTACCGGAAGACAGCCTGAGCAACACTTGTCGAGTTGTATGTGGGGTTGCCGCATAAAGCAGCAGAGAATCCAAAAACAGATAACCCCAATAGCAATATCAGGACAAGTGAGAGCATTCCACACAGTTGCTGGACCCAGCCCCCAAACTGGGCCATGGTATTCCACTGACTGGATCCAGACACATCAGGGACCCATGTGCTATTAATACTAACAATATGATGTGCTGTCTGCAGGGTAAAATTCAAAAAGGAGGATTTCCAAGGGCCTTCCAAATATGCATTCAACTGTTCAACCACATCAGAAGCACCCACAACATCAGCAGGTGCAACACAAGCTGCACTACAAGAAGGAGATAAGACATCTGCCTCAGGAGCCAAAGGGAATCCACCCACTCCTGCAAAAGTGCAGTTCATTGATCCAAATTCAAAAGTCCAAATCCAATATGAGAGTCCAGAGCACTCCGTGGCTGCAGGGCCCCACCAACCTCCCCAGACAGCACAGTCTCTGCAGTCACAGCCATCTGTGAAATGGCATCTGCAGCAAACATAGCCACAGTGGCAGCAACAGCAATAGCAGCAACAATTGCAGCTGTTATCCCAAAGTCTCACTGCTGTCGATAAAGGATGATCTCCTGATGTTCTTGAGACACCAGCATGGGCAGAGGAATCACAGCAGGCACTCAGACGATCAAGGCTTCATCAGAACTGTCCCAGCAATTACTCAGCTTGCAGATCCTGAAGCAGAAGGAGGGTTGCAGTCTTCATCCTGGATCACCAGCTGTACACACTGCTCTGGCACCCAAATTGGTTTATCAACTCCTGGAGGAAAAACACATACAGCCCCCCTCACCTTTGCCAACAAGGGGGTTGGGTCCACCCATCTTCCTGTTTGCAGATCTTTCCAACGAACCCATCCTAGGCTCTGAGCCCTAACTTGTGTATGGTGCTCCAAAGGTGAGCGCCCTTCAGCATCCAGAGTCAAAAACTTTAAAATAAAGAGAACGGTGGATCATTGAATTTCTGGGGAGAATATGAACTCCCCCCTTTTTGTTTTTTGAAAATATTGCTTGAGGGTCTGATTGGCTTTTTCCACAATTGCTTGACCCATTGGGCTATATAGGATGCCTGTTTTATGGGAAATTTCATAGAATGAACAAAAGGATAATTTTTTGCTGATATATACTGGGCATTATCTGTCTTAATAACCTCAGGTTTGCCTATATAGGCAAAAGTAGATAGGCAGTGTGCAATGGCATCTTTTGCTCATTCTCCCAAATGCAAGAATGCAAAAATTACTCCTGAAAAGGTGTCTACTGATACATGGATTAACAAGTTTCCCTGTGGAGGGCAGGTGTGTAACATCCATCTGCCATAATTGATTTGGTTGTAACCCTCGTAGGTTAACTCCTAAATTGGGGCTGCTTAGGAAAGGAGAACACTGAGGACAAGAAGATGTAATGGCTTGTGCTATTTCTCGTATGCATTGAGTATGATGCTGAAGAGAGCATGCATTAAGGTGAAATTTATAAAGCAAACATGTGTATGTTTATCAGCTAAATCATTACCTGCTGACAATAGCCCAGGCAGCTGAGTATGACTGCAGATATGCCCAACAAACAAAGGCTCAGTCTGCTGCCAAATCAAATGCTGAACGCAGCTGAGCAAATGATGGACCTTAGAGGTAGGTGATATATATGCAGATGTCTCCAATGGTTTAAAGGTGTGGGCCATATACACATTATCAGTATACAAATTTTCAGGTTCCCCAGGGAAGAGCTGGAATGCAAGGAGGCAGGCTGTTACCTCCACAGCTTGGGCTGATACATACCCCACAGGATGCTTCCATACTTTTCCTCCAGAAACCACTACTGCACTACCTTTAGGGGAAGCATCTGTAAAGACAGTACATGCTGAGGGTATGGGAGATCCTCTAATCACTTGGGGGAATATAACAGGATGATTTTTAAATAGGACCATTAATGGATGCTGAGGATAATGAGAATCAAAACTTCTGGAAAAGGAGGTGAGAAAAAGGGTCCACTCATCATGGTGCTGCTGAAAACGTGCTAGCTCGTCTTTAGTATAAGGTGTGATAATCTTGTCAGGGTACTTCCAACATGTCTGGGCGGCAACCTTCTTAGCTTTACAAAGCAATTGTAATATAGCTTCATAGTATGGGGTTACTACCCTTGCTAGAGAGGCACGCATGTGTACCTATAAAAAAGGTCCATCCTCCCAAAAGACTCCCATGGGGCAAAGCTGGAAGCAAGAACTACAAAATTTAATGATTTATCATAATTAATCTGCTGGAGATGGACCCTTTCAATGTTGTCCAGAAAATGCCTTAAGGCCTGTCTGGCCACAGGTGTCAATATTTGGGGGGAGGTTGGGTCAGGATCTCCCAAGAGCATATCATACAATGGTCTTAAGTCACCTGTTTTGATTACTAGGGAGGGGCGTGTCCACTGTACGTCTCCCAGTAACTGCTGCCAATTATGTTTTGGATTAATTCCATCCATGGCCAATTGGTATCCAAGGTAGGAATATGGGGATTGCATTTGGACCTTCTTGGGAGCTATGATCAGCCCTGCCTTCTCTAAATCCTGTTGCATTTGAGTATAAGCCTTGAGCAGTTGATCTTGATCAGGCCCTGCTATTAATAAATCATCCATATAATGAACAATATATAACTGTGGGAACTGTCAGCGTACAGGCTCCAAGGCAGCAGCAAAATAAGCTTGACATATGGCAGGACTATTTGCCATTCCCTATGGGAGTATGATCCAATGGAATCACAAAGCTGGTTCCTTAAAATTAACTGAAGGGAGGCTAAAAGCAAAAATGAGTGCAACCCTGTTTGGCTAGAGGAATAGTAAAAAAGCAATCATTTAAATCCACTATAATTATATGCCAGCCCCAGGGTATGGATGAAGAGAAGGGCAATTCTTGCTGAAGAGGACCCATAGGCTGCATCACCTCATTAACAGCACAAAGGTCCTGTAATAGTCTCCATTTTCCATTTCTCTCTTACGACAAAGATAGGTGTATTCCAAGGGTAGTAGAGGGGACAATATGCCCAGCCTGCAGCTGATCTTGGACCAAGGCATGAGCAGCCTGCAATTTCTCTTGAGTCAAGGGCCACTGCTCCACCCAAACTGGATCGTCAGATTTCCAAGTTATAGGAATTGGGGCAGGCTTGGGAACAGTGACCCTAACTAAAAATGGCCTAGACCACTTTCAGTCTTCCAGCAGTCTGGTAATTTGTTTATCTGGTGTCACTGACTGCGACCAGCCCTGCAGATTTTTTCCCAGCCCCTGCCCTGGTCTCCATCCTGTTGCTGCATAATTTGGGCCACTGGTGGTGGTGGTGTGGGCTGAGTGGTCAAGACAGCTTCCATCTCACTTAGGATGTCTCTTCCCCAGAAATTAACAGGGAGTCCTGGGAAGACATATGGCTGAAAGTAACCCCCATGGCTTTCATTATCCTGCCATTTTAATATTTTTACACTCTTCTTGGGACTTGCTTGACCTATTCCTTGTAAGGTGGCAGTACTACTTTCTAATGGCCACTTCTTAGGCCAGGATTGTAAGGACAGGATGGAGACATCAGCTCCAGAGTCTAAAATCCCATTAAATGACTTCCCATCAATAATTAATTCTAATCATGGCCTTTCTTTCATATGAGCCTTTCAAAAGGCTGCAGGGCCGGATGACCCAAAACCCTTAGTACCCCATCTGTACCTGGCTGTTGGGTTGGAGGTAGTAACTAGGGGTACCAAGACCAATTGGGCAATACAATCCCCTTGAGGAATTACTGTAACTCCTTGAGTAACCGATGTCATAATTTTTATTTCTCCTTGATAATCTGCGTCAACAACCCCAGCATGAATTTGAGTTCCCCTCAAGACAGTACTGCTTCTTCCTAAGATAAGCCCCAAGGTCCCTCTAGGGAGTGGCCCAAAAACATTAGTGGGTAAAGCTTGAACCCCCATTTGGGCTGTTAAGACTGTTCGGGCGGAGGTACTGAGGTCCAGTCCTGCACTTCCTGGGGTGGCGGGGGCAAGTTCTGCAACACAAAAGGATTGTCCTGTGGAACAAACTGGATACGGCCACTGCCAGGGTGGGACCCCCTGACTCCTGGTGTCATTGCTCCATACACTGAGGTTCTGGGGCCCTGGAGCGGGGTCCTCTGCCAGTTTCCCTGCTGTTGGCCTTGGACAGGCAGAGGCCTTCCATCTATATCTGTCTTAGATCTGCAGTCATTTGCCCAATGGGCCCCCTTTTATATCATGGGCACTTTCCTGGTCTGGCAGTAGCTCCCGAGGGAGCTGTGGACATTCTTTTTTAAAATGTCCAGGGGCACCACAGTTAAAAGCAGGTTTTATCCCCAGTTGTCCAGGGTCCTCGCCCAGGCCTGATGGCAGCTGCAATCACCTGGCCCTGAATGAAGTGCCCATCAATATCCCAGCAGATCTGGATGTATTCATTTAAGCTTTTTGCCTTATGTGGCCGCAAGGCTTCCATACAGTATTTATTTGCATTCTCAAATGCCAGCTGCTTAACTATGGGCATAGCTGTGGTCACATCACCAAACAATTTCCTTGCCAACTGCAATAGCCTATCCACATAGTCCTGAAATGCTGCTGAAGGCCCTTGTAAAACTTTTGACAGCTGATCCTCCGTGGCCTTGTTTGGCAGGGCTTTCCAAGCTTTGGTAGCTGAACAGGCCATTTGGAGATATATGGCAGGATTGAGCACAATTTGATTGGCTAAGTCAGCATAAGCTCCTGCTGCAGTCAGCATGTCTAGGTTGTGCCATGCCTGTCCCGCTTGAGCATTTAACCTAGCCGTTTGTAAACAATTTTCTTGATATTCTCCCCTCCACAATAAGTAATCTCCTCCAGATAGTACCGCACGGCATAGCTGCTGCCAATTGTTAGGTATAAGATTCAATGCTGCAAAAGATTCTACTATGGCAAGAGTAACGGGGGCCTGAGTGCTGTATGCCACCATGGCCTCTTTCAATTGCTCCATCTCCTTAAAGCTCAAGGCCACATGTTGTCTCAGCATCTGTCCTGAATTGTTCCAATCAGGTACCTCTATGACTGGAACAACTGTGTGCTGGGGCTGAAAACAGACACCTCCTCTTCTTCCTGGGCCCTCTTCAGTCTCCCACTCATCTGTCAGTCCCCAACAGGCCCCCCTCCTTTCCCAATCCTCAGTATAAGCATGTGAGACTGACAGCACACATAAGGAATCCTTCGCCTTACAGTGCTTCAGCCTTTTCTGAAGTACCTTAATTTCCTGTGTTAGCTGTTCTTCCTCATCAGATAAATTATTTTCTGCACTAGAGCTGAGGCTGTCTTCCCCATTTTCTGACTCAGATGTTATTGATATCTGGTTTTGCGCCCAAAAGCGTGCAGACTTTGGTGCCAGCCTTGGTCTTGCACCAGATTCCAAAGTTCTACCTGGTACCCCTGACTCTTCCTTTTGGCCCCTATGCAACCCCTCCACTGATCCTATGGACCAGTGAGTCTCTTCCTCTTGTATTTCTTCAAGTATTTCTTTAGCTGCAGCGACCTCCTGTCTTATTCTCACTTTATCAGTAAGCAGGATGTCATGGACCAGGTGCCATAGTGAAAAGGTAGATAGAGGGAAGCTCTCGGCACCCTCCTTTTGCAGTCGTTTATGCAAGTCTCTTTTTACCTGTTCCCAGTTGGGGATGTTCAAACCTCCACCTGTCAAAAATCATGGGCTTGCTGCGGTTATAGTCTTAAGAAAATCCTCTATAGTTCTGTTTCACCATGGTTCCTTGCTGCTCTAACAATTTAGATATCTGATATATCAGTTCTCTCTTACTGCTTGTGAATCCCATTGTACCCCAATCTATCCTTACTGGCCTAGGATGACCCCATCTTTCTTTCTCAGATCTTGGTGGAACCTCCACTTTGCCACACCAGCACAGCAAATGTAGTTCTTCTGAGCAAGGGATGTCAGGATTAACACACAACACAACTTCAGGTTCTGCAGACAAGCCTTTATTCCACTTTCTCACACTATATATATATAGCCCTCAGCAGGGGAGGCCAAGCTAGCAAAAGCAGGAAGCTCATCACCATAACTCACATGGCTTAGGGGTAAACATCCTTAAAAACATTGCTGAAAACAACAGATTGTTCCTGTTTTGTTCCTGTTTTCAGAACAACTAACCACAAGAGTGCAAAACAGATCAAGTGGGGGTACGAAGGCCTGTCCTCAAGGAACCCAACAAGACACAAGTGTCAGGTGAGTTTAAGGTATACAACAGAGGAGTTGTATATATGATCTCACATTAATTATGATAGTATATACAAGACCTGTTCAAACACAAACCCACAAATCCAAGCATGGAGAAGTGGTAAGGGAAGTCCTTCTATATATGTGTTGCTTTTATTGGTTAATGAATAAAGAAGCTGGCTTGGCCTGTGATAGGGCAGAGTAGAGCTTGGTAGGAGAAAACTAAACTAAATGCTGGGAGAAAGAAAGCAGAGTCATGAGATGCCATGTAGCCTCCAGAGGGGAAAGACATGAGCTGCCTGCTACAACCTTGCCATTAAGCCACAACCATGTGGCAATGCACAGACTAATAAAAAAATGGGTTAAATTAAGATGTACAGAGCTAGCCAGTAAAAAGCTAGAACTATTAGGCCAAGCAGTAATTCAATTAAGAAAGTGTCTGTGTGATTATTTCTATTATTTTGAGTCTGGTCAGTTGGGAACAAATAAGTGGCCTCCTACAACAGAGAGGGAGAGTGGTTCCATAATCCAGAAGATGGTCATCTAAAGCATCGTTGAAAAAGAAGAGGACTCAGTAAAGTTTCTAAAGAACAACAGGTGTAAATTGCAAGAGTACATTTTCTAATCATGCATCTTTTTCTTAAATCATGGTTGTTCTGTACCTGATAATTTATCTCAGAGAATTAAGAGCCATGTGTTTTTATGAAACCCAACTTATTAAGCAGCTACAAAATAGTATAGTTATTGACAACCTTGACATTTGAGAGAGAAAGACAGTAAACAAAGGATACTGGAAGCAGACAATGCAAAACAACATATAATTAACTATCACAGATGAATTACTCTACTGACTACACAGTTGAGCAGCAGGTTGACAGTGTCCATGTACCTCCGTATCAGAGGACCTGGGACGCTGGCCAACATCCTCTGGATACCCTGGACCTATGTAGAAAGTAGAGCTTATATGTGATTTCCTGTCATCATTGTTGCTGCTGCTACTGCTGTTTTGTCTCATTTTAGTTCCTCCCTCTACAGTACCTCATACTTGTGATCCCCCTGGCTCATCTTACTAAGTGCTATAAAAATAAATGTGTATGACTGTCTATGACATTTTAAACACCAAAATATATCTCAAAACAATCCATGTTGCCTCAAAGGAGAGGAGTGTCGATTGGAACAGGACAGGTAGGATGCAGGTATTACGTGCACCCAATCATAAGCTATAAGAGTTCTCAAAGTCAAATTCATTTTCAAAGATGAGATTATTCATAGCCAAGATCAAGCAAATAAAACCAAACCAAAAGTAGAAGTGAAACAAGGACAAACATGTCAAATCTAAGTATACTCTGAGGAGATCTGTACATGATTGCTTTCAAACCAACTCATGCAAATTCACTGCTTCTAGGTGGAAGTGTAACACTCCAATGAGATGATCAACTCTCAGATGGTCCTTTCTGGGATGTTAACAAAGTCAGTTATAAAGTGGTAACCAAAGAGTGCAGTATAGCTTCCCAGCCTGTGTATCCCATCCAAGAGAATGCCTTACGTACTTGGCATATTGAGCCAAATGTGCAGAAAGAGATTCAGAAAGGGAACAAACAAAATAAAGAATTTTTAAAAGGGTAAGAAAAAAATACAAAAATATCAAAAAGTAGAGTAATTGTTAACTTAATAAACAATGAACATCACAAAACATATATTCCTTAAGTAATCACCAAATATACCACAGCAGCCACAGAAATCATCCTGGTTTTACAACTGAATATTAAATTCAGCACCTTAAAAATGAAAGAATGAGGAAGCCAGCACACACTGACCTCCAGCTCGGCAGCTTCCCTGCCTCTGGGAGAGAAGGCAATGCGATCAGGCAGCACAGGGGAGGCAGCAACAGCACACAGAGGCACTAAATAATGGATATCCTGGAGAGCTTTGTAGGACCTGTGAAACTGCCATGGGGCAGTGAAGAGTTTTGAGAAACCTTAGGGGTCTTGTGGCAACTAGGGGAAAGCTAGAGAAGAAATTGGTAATAAATCTTTCAGAAGCCTGAACTGGGCTACCAGACAAAGACTTTATCCATTTCAGTGGAAGAATGTTTGTTCTCTTGCTAAAACAGTCTACTCATATTCAACATATTAATGAAATCAGACCCAGTCTGAGAAAAACAGACCCAAATCGTCCCATTCAAAACCATTTACTTGTTTTGCTCTGGCTTGCAGACTAGCACACATTAATAGACAGAACACTTTTGGCCAGGAATTTTTGAAACACTTTGCAAATGGTTAAACGAAGAGCCTGCATTGATCATACGTACAGCTAATGTAAATGGAGGAAGGCTGAGGCAGCGCTACTGTCACGAGTAGGATGCAGTTTGCAATGCTGGAGCCCCATCTCCCATCAAGCCTTCAGCTCAATGTGCAGCCGTTATCTGTACGTACTGACACATGTAATCTAACGTTCTTACTTTGCTACAGCTGGAGCAATAGCTTGACAATTTGATTACAGTTTCCTGTCAGCTCATGCACAGAGTATTTCTACAAGTTTTCAGCAATGGCGACATATTTTGATTTTTAAATGATAGTAATCCATGAGTCGAAATAAATATCTATGGGATATTGGTTTCTGATCACAAATCAAGATCTCCATAAATAAATTATTGTGAATGCTTGTGAATAGCTATATATCTGAGCAAGTTAAATATAAAGGTTCAGCTGAGGGAACTATTGAGAGGGACAAAAGAGTCACCATGTACCCAATATCCTGGTGGGGATAATTGAATTACTACTCTATTTGTCTAAAATATAATACATGTTTGTCACTGTCATTCAGAAATACTCTTTGTCTTTCAAATTGCTAAAGGTTCTTGGACACATGTGCAAATTTTATATGAACTGGAACTGCAATGAAATGTCATCCTTTAGTAGACCAGTTATCTCTGATTTATACATCACATGTATATATTTAAATGATCCGACCTCAATTGCTAAAGGTCGCTTCTACATGTGAGATATTTTGTTCTTTACTATAACATGGAATGAGACTTTTTCAATATATAAGTATGCTTGGCCCTCTTTGCCCTCTAATAGAGATGTGAAATAGGATTTGTCTTGAATTATTGACCTTACCCCAGGAAATGAGAATGTGTCAAGAAAGAACTTCACATTTCTTTCTGTTGCTGCAAAAATCAGTCATTCAAATAGTTAGTATAGGCATTTTAGGTCCGTCTACATAATGGTGGCTCTCCCACAGAATAATAGAAAGCTGAAATTATTTCCACAAATGAACAAGATAAAAATGAGTATAAGATCAGACTGAAAAATCATGGGCTTATAAATGGAGGGAAATGTTCTAAAATGAAAACCTATTACTATAGCCCTGGAGCTAAAGGTAATTTATAGGTAGACCGGTAAAGCATGTGTACCTCAGTAACATGATCAATCATTTTACCTAGAGTCTAGCCACTAAGCAATGCAGTGGTCTAGCATGAATCTAGAAGCTTTTTCAAGTCAAATAGCTTTTTCTAGTCAAATAGCTTTTAATGAGCTCTATTTCTAAACAATAGCGAGGGATATTTAAATCTTTAACTTGCCCTGTGTGCCGAATCATCATGCACACATGCATGGTGACTTTGCTTCTATTCCAAACAGAGGAGACAAAACAATTACACCTGGCCTTGGAAAGCATACAATGCTCACCAAGAAATTATTGGTCAATGACATATACTTCTAATTTTATAATCAACTGTAATTTGTACACAATGAAACCTCGTACCCACCAAAGTGAAGAGAATAGTTCAGTAATACCACAGATTCCTTGCCTCTTCTCTGCAATAAACCTCTTCATAATCAGACCCCAGGAATTATATTCCCATAGTTATCATTTTCAGAGTGGCACACAAACAGAATTGGTCAGTAAAAAGCCATTTTTAGCTATAAAATTATTTTTAATTTATTTTTATTGAGCTCTACATTCTTCTTTGGTCCCCTCCCAGCCTCTCCCCTCCCTTTCAACCCTCTCTCAAGGTCCCCATGCTCCAATTTACTCAGGACATCTTGTCTTTTTCTACTTCCTATGTATATTAGATCTATGTATGCTCTCTTAAGGTCCTCATTGTTGTCTAGGTTCTCTGGACAGACTTTTGTGTCTATGAAATACCTACCAACAGTATCTCAAACTTATCCAAGTATATATTGAATTAAAAAAATATATCCCGCCACCCTATTTTCAGAAATGACTTCACTGTTTTACATTCTTACAAGCAGCGTGCACTAGTTTTAGTGATTCCACTTTTTCTAGAGTCGGCATCATTAGTTTTGTGGACTTTTTTCAGCTATTCATAGTAATTTTAAGGCATTTTCTAAATAACTGAAAGTGTTAAGCCTCTTTTCATCTGCTTAAAAGTTGGTTCAGTGGCTGATCAAATCTTTCGCTCATGTGAAACATTGTGTTGATGGTTGTGTTATCATTGCCTTATGATAGGTTTTAACATAGCATGTATACCAGGCCTCTCTATTCATGAAACTGAAATAATTTCTACTGAACAGCTTTTTTCAACGCTTTCAGTGGTGCCAGGTATAGAACAAAAATATCCATTTCAATGAAATTAACTTATTAATTTTCTGTTTCTTTTAGACATTGTACTTTTAGTTTGGAACCTAAGAAATCTCTGCCTAAACCAATGCTAAATTTTTCTCTTTTCCTCTTAATGATATAGGGTAATCATAACATTGTTTCAAATACTTTAATACTGACTCAATATTAATGAAATCAGAGATCAACAACAGTAGACAATAACTTATTTAAAAATTTAGAATGTTAGAAGTCTTCAGTATTTTTCATATTTATGAATTCTGGAATCATGTATGATTTGTTCCATAAACTGTAACAAATCATACCAACATAACAGTCATTTAATGATTAATTTATCAAGAAGTTGTAGAAGTCTCTGCTATGTTTCAGTTGCTATACTGAATGGTTAAAACATACTTCTTTCCAGAAGAAAGAGAAAAAGTAGAGGGGTAGAAAACAACAGGAATCCCCATTTCCATTTGTGCAGTAACCACACAGGCAGAATCACTCCATGCCACTGATTTGGAATTAAGGAGTTTATTGAAGCCTTCCAACCTCCGAGGGAAAGTTGCATAGCAAACAGGTATTGATTTCTATTTTAATTTTTTATTTTTAATTAATTAATTTCCTATTTATTTTACATCCTGGGCACAGTTTCCCCTTCCTTCTCTTCTCACAGTTCTTCCCCAAAACTTCCTTTTTTCCCACCTTTCAATCTACTCCTCCTTCACTTCTGTTGAGGAGAGGGCAGGTCTCCCATGAGAATCAACAAAACGTGGCATATCAAGTTTCAGTAAGACTAAGCCCCTCCCAATGTATTAAGGATGGACAAGTTCACACTGTATGAGGAATAGGGTCCCAAGAGCCTGTAGAAGAGTAAGAGACAAACCCTGTTGCCACTGTTCGGAGTTGCACAAGAGGACAAACCTACACAACTGGAACATATACACAGAGTGCCTAGGTCAGTCCCATGCAGGTTCCCTGGTTGTCAGTTCAGTCTCTATGGGCCCTATGAGCCCAGGTTAGTTGATTCTATGAGTTTTCTTGTGCTGTCTTTGGCCCCTCTGGCTCCTACAGTCCTTTCTCCCTGTCTTCTGCAGAATTCCCCAAGTATTGCCTAATGTTCGGCTATGGATCTGCATCTGTTTCCATCAGTTTCTAGATGAAGCCTCTCTAATGACAATTGAGCTAGGCAGCAATCTAGTCATATGAGATGGCCAGTTCAGGCTAGTAGGGTCATCCTTGAAGACACCTGGGAGATTCCCTGGTATTACGTTTTTACCTGACCCCCAAATACACCCCCTTTCAGTAGTATCTTTCACTATTCTCCCTGACAACACCTACCTAATCACTCATGTTCCCATCCCTACCTGCCTTCAGTCCACTCACAAAATCTCTGCATTTTCCCATTCCCAGGAAGACTCAGGCATCCCCTCTTATACCTTCCTTGCTACCTAGTCTCTCTGGGTCTGTGGATTGTAGTATAGGTATCCTTCATTTGATAGTTAATATCCATTTATGAGT
Source organism: Ondatra zibethicus (assembly GCA_004026605.1). Classification (NCBI taxonomy): domain Eukaryota; kingdom Metazoa; phylum Chordata; class Mammalia; order Rodentia; family Cricetidae; genus Ondatra; species Ondatra zibethicus. The sequence goes on from PVIU01024427.1 coordinate 16,772, forward strand.
GAGTACATACCATGTTTATCTTTCTGAGTATGGGTTACCTCACTCAGGATGATTTTTTTTCAAGGTCCATCAATGTGCCTCCAAATTTCCTGGTGTCCTTTTTTTTTAACAGCTGAATAACACTCTATTGTGCAAATGTGTGACATTTTCTTTCTCCATTCCTCAGCTAAGGGACATCTAGATTGTTTCTTGGTTCTGGATATTACAAATAGCACTGCTATGAACATAGTTAAGGATGTGTTCTTGTGGCATGATTTACCATCCTTTAGCTATATGCCCAAGAGTGGTATAACTGAGTCTTGTAATAGATTGATTTCCAGTGTTCTGAGAAATTGCTACACTTACTTCCAAAGTGGCTCTACAAGTTTGCACAGTCACCAGCAATGGAGGTGTGCTCCCCTTCTTCCACATCTTCTCCAGCCTGAGCTGTCCATTGTGGGTTGTTTTTTGTTTTTGTTTTTTTTTTTAATTTTAGCCATTCTGAGAGGTGTAAAATGGAATCTCAGAGTTGTTTAGATTTCCATTTCCCTGATGGCTAAGGATACTGAACTTCTTCTTAAGAGTTCCTTGGATATTTGAGATTCTTCTGTTGAGAATTCTTTGCGTCTATCTGTACCCAATTTTCTTAATTGGATTATTTGGTTTGTTGATATCTGGTTTCATGAGTTCTTTATGTATTTTGGAAATCATCCTTCTGGTAGAGGTGAGGTTGGTTAAGAACTTCAATTCTGTAGGCTGCTGTTTTGTCCAATGACGGTGTCCTTTGCCTTACAGAAGCTTTTCAGTTTCGTGAGGTCCCATTTATTAATTGTTGATTTTAGTTCCTATACTATTGTTGTTCTTTTCAGGAAGTTGTCTCCTGTGCCAACTCATCTGACATTATTTCCCACTTTCTTTTCTGTCAGGTTTAGTGTATCTGGATTTATGTTAAGGTCTCTGGTCCACTTAAACTTGAGTTTTCTGCTCAGTGATATATAGATATAGCTATAGATATATACCTATATAGATATATGTACATATATTTCCATTCTTCTATATACCAATATCCAGTTATGCCAGCACCATTTGTCAAAGATGCATTCTTTTCTCATTGTATAATTTTGGCTTCTTTGCTGAAAATTAGGTGTCCATAGGTGTCTGGATTTACATCTGGGTCTTCCATTTGATTCCATTAATCCACCTGTCTCTTTTTATGCCAATACTACGAAATTTTTATTGCTATAGCTCTGGAAGTCCTTTTATTTCACAGGATTGTTTTAGTGATCTTGGATTTTTGTTTTTCCATATGAAGTTTAGTATTGTTCTTTCAAGTTCTATAAAGGATTGTATTGAAATTTTATTTTATTTTATTTGGTTTTTCTTTTTATTGCTTTATAAATAATACCATTCAAGATTTCCACTTCCTTTCCTCCTTCCATTTTCCTCCAGCTCCCCCACTCACCCTTCCTCCTCCCCCTCCAGCCCTAAGAGAGGGCAGAGTACCCTGCCCTGTGGGAAGTCCAAGGCCATCCCCCCTCCATCGAGGCCTAGGAAGGTGTGCATCCAAACAGACTAGGACACCAAAAATTCAGTACATGCAGTAGAGACAAATCCCAGTACCATTATCATTGGCTTCTCAATCAGCCCCCATTGTCAGCGACATTCAGAGAGTCCAATTTGATCACATGCTCATTCAGTCCCAGTCTAGCTGGCTTTAGTGAGCTGTCTCAGTGGGTGGACCAACCCCATGCGGTCCTGACTTCCTTGCTCATATTCTCCCTCCTTCTGCTCTTCAACTGGACCTTGGGAAGTCAGTCCAGTGCTCCGATGTGGGTTCTACCTCCATCTGTTCCCGGATGAAGGTTCTATGGTGATATTCACTAAAATTCTAAATAACCCAATTAAAAAGTGGTGTACTGATTTGAACAGAGAATTCTCAACAGAAGAAGTTCAAATGGCCAAAAGATACTTAAGGACATGTTTTTCTTCCTTAGCTATCAGGAAAATGCAAATCAAAACAACTTTGAGATACCATCTTACACCTGTCAGAATGGCTAAAATCAAAAACACCAATGATAACCTATGCTGGAGAGGATATGGAGTAAGGGGAACATTCATCCATTGCTGGTGGGAATGCAAATTTTGTGCAAACACTTGGGAGATCAGTGTGGCGGTTGCTCAGAAAATTGGGAGTCAACCTACCTCAGGATCCAGCAATACCACTCTTGGGAATATACCGAAGAGATGCCCAAGCATACTACAAAACATTTGTTCAACTATGTTCATAGCAGCTTTATCTGTAATAGCCAGAACCTGAAAACAACCTAGATGCCCCTCAATGGAAGAATGAATAAAGAAAGTGTGGCACACAAACACATTAGAGTACTACTCAGCGGTAAAAAAAAAAAAAAAAAAAGTGACATCTTGAATTTTGCATGCAAATGGATGGAAATAGCAAACACTATTCTGAGTGAGATAACCCAGACCCAAAAATTTTATTTGGTTTTTCAAGACAGGGTTTCTTGTAGCTTTGGAGCCTGTCCTGGAAGTAGCTCTTGTAGACCAGACTGGCCTCAAACTCACAGAGATCCACCTGCCTTCACCTCCCGAATTCTGGGATTAAAGGCATGGACCTCAACTGTCCGGTTTTGTATTGGGATTTTAAGGAGGACTGCATTAAATCTTTAGAATGCCTTTGGTAAAATGGTCATTTTTACTATGCTAATCCTACTGATCCTAGCAGATGGGAGATCTTTCCATCTTCTGATATCTTCTCCAATGTCTTTCTTCAGAGACTTGAAGTTCCTGTCATATAGACTTTTCACTTGCTTGATTAAAGTTACACCAAGGAATTTTATATTATTTGAGGATACTGTAAAAGGTATTGACCTCTGATTTTTTTCTCAGCCCATTTACTGTTTGTATATAGGAGGGGTACTGATTTGTTGTTGTTGTTGTTGTTAGTTAACCTTGTATTCAGCCACTTGGTTAAAGTGGCTGTAGGAGTTTCATGGTTGAGTTTTTGGCATCACTTATATATACTATCATATCATTTTCAAATTAAAATAATAGATGCTACCCATTTTCCTTCCAAGATTCCTTTCAGGCATCTGTGAATGTATAGCAGGCAGTGTGGAGAAAAAAGACTCTGTCCTCTACTATTGGAAATGTGAGCTCTGATCGTGGGTTACTGATTGTAATTACAAATATACAACTAAGGGGCTAGTTGTCCTTGATGCTGAAAACTCCTCCCTGTCAGGCTAATATTTCCAAGGAATTTCAAGGGCCTAGACTCTTTTCTCTACTCTTTATTGCTTTGTTGATATTTTTGAAGATGGAAATTATAAAGGAAGACAGATCTCTTTTGATGGTGCCTCCTTTAATAACATAAATAGGAAATACTAGGAAGTTACCATATCCAGGGAAAAGTACAAGATAATAAATATCTGAAAAGACCTTACATGGATGCCTCAAGCTGGTCCTGGTTGCAAACAACATATAGCAATCAATAAATCAACCAGTCAGTATTCAAACAAACAAATGAATCTACCCATCTTTGGTTAAGTAAGTAACTCAAACTTCCCGATGCCATGTTTTCAACAGCAAAAATAAGATGTACACACTCATGCGCGTGTGTGCGCGCACACACACACACACACGCACACGCACACACACGTACACAGAAAGTATAGCCCATTCAAAGAGTAGAATATGGCCAGCATAGCTTTTCCCTCCGAAATGAAATCTTGTTGACAGATCTATTAAAGAAAGAGGGGAAAACTCTCTTAAGTATTCTAAGAAAACTAAAGGAAGATTGGGAGGAAGTTAAGACCAGAGAATATAAATAAAAGATGTATGTAGTAGTGAGAAAAGAGACACCCTGAAAATGAATCATAGGAAATTCTGCAACAGAAATGTAAAGTAACTGAAAGGAACTATATTGGAGAATCATTCACAAGCACATTTGACCAGACAGACAAAGATCCATAATACTGTAAAATATATATATATATAAACTATTATGTACTATGAAGAAAAGAAATAGAAAAAAATAATTAAAGAAAATTAAGAGGGGCCCAAACGACACAAATGATAATAAGACTCTTATCAATAGGACAGCAACATGTGGGATTTAGCAAAGAAGGAGAGGGGACTGAGAAGAATAAATAACAAAAGAAAGAAAGAGTAGCTGAATAATTCCCAAATTTGATTTTAAAAAATTAATATTAATATCCAATACACTCAACAAACCGTAAAATGAACTCGAACAGATCAGCACCAAGTCATATTGCAATCAAATGTCCTAGCTTATTCTAAGAGGCCAGAATCTCCCTGACAACACAGTCACAAAAAGCTATCACAAGAATAATATTAAAGACTGACTTCCCATAGCGACCATCATGCAAGAATAATCAATAAAATATTAGCAGACGTATTCAACTGCATTAATGTGTATAAAATATATAATAAAATTTCAATGCTCTTTCAGGATAAAAACACCAACAAATAAGGACAAAATCAATACAAGAAGCCTACAGTAAACATCATCCTGAATAGAAGGATATTGAGGTTTTCCTCTCTGAGATTAGTAACAAGACAAGAATAAGAATTTGTCAGGTCTATTCAACATAGTGGTAGGAGTTCTTGCTAGATGAATCGTAAAATAATAAGAATGTTTCTAAAACAAATAGAAATAGAGGAAATAAAATTATCATTGTTCACATACTATATTATTTTAGAAAACTCTAAAAACACACAGAAAAAATATATTAATACTAATAAATTAATTATATAAGACAGTTAAGTACATTGTTAACAAAAAGTTATGTTTCTACACACTAACAAACTAATGGGAAAAGAAAGAGTGGCATTTTTAGAGCATAAGTAAACAAAATAACTGAAGAGACAAAAATTTTGAAAACTGTATAATATTGCTGGAATAAACTAGAGAAAGCATAAATAAATGGAAACATGTTCCATGTTTGTACTTAGAAGTCCTAAGATTGTTAAAGTGTTAATACCACTCCCAAAAAATCTCCTATTTCATATCTATCTCACCCAAATCCCAAAGTCATCTTTTCCAGAGGTAGAAAATCATTATAGAATTATGTATAAGGTCAAGAGTTCCCAGTGATCAAACTAATCCTAGAAAACAGAAAATAAGAAGGGTGTAACTTGGGTTTGATGCATTTAAAATCTGGTGAAATGCTATCATATTTGAAATCAATATGATACTGGAAAGACAAACTATTCTATTCTATACACACTAATAGAATAGAATAGGTCAGAAAAACTCATAACCAAAACATTAGTCAGGATTGAATGCTTTTTTTACAGAAGCACCAAGATCATTTAATGTGAAAATGACAGCCTTTAAAAGAAAATGGATATACTCATGGAAAAATGATGTTAAATCCAAATGCTATAAATATTATTTAACCCAAGTGATTTAAAGAACCTGATGTAAGATATTTAATGCCTAACTCAGGTGATAAAACTGGGTAATGTGATGACAGTATGGGAGCAGAGCAGTCATGTCTAGGATAGGAAAAATTCAGCCACAAGGAAAAATATTGGACTTTATAGAATTTTTGTTAATATGCAAAAATAAATATAAAAAATAAAGGTGAGCGATAAAATAAAATAAAGTGTAAATTATATTTCTAATAATGCAGTGGTTCTCAACTGTGGGTCATGGTCGTTTCAGGGTAACACATAAAATATTTACATTTTGATTCATAACAGTATCAAACTTATAGTTATAAATTAGCAACAAAATAATTTCAATCATTGAGGGTCATCATAGCTTGAGGAACTGTATTAAAGGGCCCCATCTTTAGAAAGGTTGAGAATCACTGTGATAAGGAATATGCATTCAGGAGTCTTCAAGGCATTTCTGAAACTCAGCAATAATTGTAGGTGTAAATCAGACAAAGAATTTGAATATACATTTGTCTGAAGAAGATGTGAAAATGGCCAACAAGCAAATGAAAAATGCTCAGCATCACATTGTTAAGGAGATACAAAACAAAACTGTAATGAAACTAAAATCTATCATAACAGACACTCTAAAAATACTATAAAATAGACTGGCAAGAATGTGCAACATCCTTATATATACCACATGATATATGTGCAACATGCTATAGCTGCTTTGGGTGGGAAACAGTACGGAGCATCTTCTCAAATAAAGACAGAATTTCCACTTACCACGGCAACTCCACTTGCAGAAATATACTCTAAAGAACTGACAGCAATGTCTCAAAGAGATATTTGTACATTCATGCTCATAGTAGCATCATCCACATCGCCAAAAGGAGGAAACAAGCCAACTGTGCATGAAAGCATGAGCAGATACGGAAAGTGTACTATACACATACACTTGCCCTTCAAGTGGAGAATATCCTGACAACTATAGTATGCATGAGCCTAGCCAAAGCAGAAATTAATTTAATTATTATAAGTATTATATATTAATTATTATAAGTATCAAGTTAATTAATTAAGTATAGTGTTTCCTTTTTTTTCAAAATTAAAAGAGTAGAAGAGATGGATGATAGTGACGCTTGCTCTACAACTTAGAGAATGTAGTTTTTACTGGACTGTACACTTTAAAATAATTATTGAACAGAACTTCATATATTTTACTAGTGTTGAAAATGTGGCTGGTCTTTTTCTTGAAGAAGCTGACAGAGTAGAGGACATAGACAAGCAGAGAAAGTTGCAGCAATGTGATCTGAACAACAATGCTGACCAGCCACACAAAGAGCCCTCAACTCATCTTATGTAAAAAAGGAAACAAGACAGGTAGCTCTTAATGAAGTCAGTTTAGTGGAGGAGATAAAAGTATAAATATTCACCAGGTTGTGGTGGCACACATTGTGCATCCCAGCACTCAGGAGTCAGAGGCAGGTGGATCTCCATGAGTTTGAGGCCAGCCTCGTCTATAGAGCAAGTTCTGGACAGGCTCCAAAGCTCCTATCTCAAAAAAAAAAGGATAATTATGCAGGAAACTACTTAATCACAAACTTTGTCAATGCTGTGAAAGATGTTTATAGTAAGTGAGAATATATAAGAAGACATCATTGATCCCAGAGCCTAAGTGAAGCTATCCCTAAGGGACTAATATGAAAATTAAAAGTTGAAAATTATCAAAACTGCATGTTGATTTGTTGTGGTTTTATGTAGAAATATCCCCTTCTGTGGCAATGAGAGGTTTCCTCAATGAGGGGTGAAGACCACACTTATCTGTGGGTATAAGGGACAATTATTTATAGATTGTTACTAGGGGTTATGTTGTAATAAGAGACAAATGTTTATAGCTTGTTGCTAGTGATTATGTTGGCTTAGAAGCATCTCCTCCAAAGACCTTGACTTCACTAGCACTGAGTCGTGGAACCCTGTCACAAGGGATACATCTATAAACACTTTTACACATAAGGTTCAGGGAACATTGTGCAAGAGGGGGCATAAAGATAATAAGAGCCAGAAGATCAGGGGTTTTTTGTGAGACTGTGTCTCTTGTAATATCACAATCTACAACCATAAAATTTTCACCAACATGACTGCATAAATATGACCCGAACAAGGATGACGCCAATGGACATGCCAAAGTTGATAGGGAAAAGCCCACTGATACCTCAACCCTCCACTATAAACTACAAGCAACTGATAAGTGGGCTTCCTCAGGAGAAAGTAAAACAATTGGTGTCCAGTGTCAAGTGGTCAGGCAAGAAGACATACATAAAATAGCATTATATGAACTGCAAATAATATATTTAGGACTATATATGTGTATATGCATATACCTATAACTATGCAGAAAAGATTAGTGAACAAAAGACCATGAATTTGAAGAATGGGGAAAGGAATATGAGGGATTAGAGGGAGGGAACGGGAGAAATTTTGTAACTATATTATAATCTCAAAAATTAAATAAATGTAATTAAAACTGAAAAACTAAAAAAATTAGGACCTGCTAGTAAAAAGTGTTTGTTTATTTGCTCTGGAATAACAAGGTAATATGGTGGGATTTGACCTCTGGAATCAGGAAAGGAAAGAAGGCTGGATGAGAAACTGCTTATGACATAAGGAGCAAATTCTTTCATGCAGTGGTTCTCATGACCCCTTTGGGGGCTAAAGGACCCTTTCACAGGGGTCACATATCATATATCCTGCCAAACGGGTATTTACATTACAATTCATAAGAGTAGCAAAATTAGTTATGAAGTAAGAACAAAAATAATTTTATGGTTGGGGGATCTCTACAACCATAGTTGGAGGTGCTGCATTAACAGTCTGGTCACAGCGTCAGAAAGGCTGACAGCCACTGCTTTACAAAGAAACCAAGAGCTGGACTTCTAAGTGTGGATGAAACTTTGCATGAGATCCTGTTTCCATTTAGAAAATGTTCCTATGACTACGAGGGAAGGCTTCAAATGAGGTCTAGAAAGATTTCTGGATTCTGAAAGAGATGGAGTAGAAAAAAAAGAAAGACAACAAAGCAACAACTCATCCTCACATGGTTTCAAATGTCACGGTTTGATCATATGCTCATTCAGTCCCAGTCCAGGTGGATTGGTGCGCTCCCATTAGTTCAGGCACACTGTCTCAGTAGGTGGACCAGCCCCTCTCTGAATGTGGCGGCGAAAGTTGGCAGATGGAGAACCCATCAACAATGACACCAGGACCTATCTCTTCTGCATGTATTAACTTTTTGAGAACCGAGTCTTTTTGAATGCACTCCTTCCTAGGCCAGGAGGGATGGGGGTGGGCCTTGGACTTCCAACAGGGCAGGGCACCATGCCCTCTTTCAAGGAAGAAGGGGG
>PVIU01024428.1:0-25523 GCA_004026605.1 Ondatra zibethicus
GGGCAGAGGGGAGGAGATGGCAGGGTTAGCCCATAATGGGCCAGAATGTTAAAATTAGACTCTGACCCTAGGGAGCTGAGGCTAGTGACTCACCCGCTATCCACGACCATGGCTGAGTACCCCCTGTCCCTTCTGGTGGTCTCAATCCGCCGCCTCAACAATTGTGTGGCCCCCAGGAAGCCCAGGCCAGAGCCAGCAGCTAGTACCACACAGAAGGCACGGAAGGAGGAGAAGTCCTCCTTGTTCCAAACGGCGTAGGAGGCGAAGACAGACACGGAGCCAGCTGCACTGAAGAGGGAGCAGTAGAAGTTGAGGTGGGTGCGGTCGTGGGCGGAGAGAGCCAGGTCGGCCAGCAAGGCATGGTGGTGGAGGTCCACGAGGGTCAGGAAGCCATCGTAGAGGCACAAGCACAGTAAGAACTGCAAGCCAGCAGGGGCCCAGGGCACCCAGAATGCCAGAAACGACAATGCCAGCAAGGGCCCATGCCAGCTTAGAGCCCTCACCCGGGTCAGCACCACATCTCTGGAGGAGAGCCCGGCTCCTGACCTGTCAGAGGGAAAAGGCATTAGGAGGGAGGGAACCTTTGGGCCTGAGGAGGCCCTAGCTCCCCTCGCTGGGCCCAGGAGATGGGATGGAAGAATTCACACCAAGATACACCCCAAGCCCAACTTGAGACTTAAGAAGCACAGCTTCCCAGTCATCCACCCTTTCCTCAGCCCATTGTCTGTCACCAGCCTGTCATGGCTGATGACCAAAGAGCCATGGGATACTGATTCTCAGGGTTGGTGGTTAGTAATGAGCTGAAACAGGGCAGTAAGGAAGGGCATTAGATACGGCAGGGTAAATGTGTGGTACAGTCATGAGTGGCCATATGATTTGTATTTTGATAAAGAAATCTTGCCTGAAGACCAAAGGCAAAGCTAAAGCCACTAGAGGTCAGGCAATGGTGACACACACCCTTAATCCCTGGATTTGGGAAACAGAGGCAGATGGATCTTTGTGAGCTCTTGACCACCCTGAGCTACACAAAATCAATGCAGAAACAAATTCAAGTGGTGGTGGCTCACACCTTTAATCCCAGTCCTAGGGAGTCACACACCTTTAATTTCAGCACTAAAGGGAATATAAAACGGGATGAGAGAGAGGTCTAGTCTGCTTAGTTTGTGGTCGCCCAGCCTTGGTAGAGGTAAGACTTCTCTAGTGGCTTGGTTGCCTTGCTTTTACGGTTTTCAGGTTGAACCCCAATTTCTGCCTCTGGGCTTTTATTATTCGTGCTACACAGGTCACTGGGGTCGACCCCTCCCCCTGGTCCAGCCATCCTCAAACCACAACCGGTGTCCCTTCCATTTCCCACCCCAGATACAAGCAGCAGGTGCTCCAGCTCGGGGAACATCAGGGTGGGATCAGGGCAGTGATGCACCGTCTGCAAGACACACACCGGGTCTGGGAGCTGAGGAACTTGTGGTCACTGAGCCAGCCAAAGAGGGGGTCGTTGAAGCTGTTCCAGAGGAGGAATACAGTCTGCAAGAAGAGAGAAGGGAAGGTGGGCTGCACCCACAACAGGGTTCCCCAACTCTAGTCTCTGCACTTTCCCCAAAGATGGCAGTGCTTCCAGCCGGCAAAGCCCCTCTCCTGGCTGGCACACACATCAAATCAGCGTGACCAGGGCTGCTGGTAAGTGCATCCAGCTGATAAGCATTTGGCTGCTTGTACTACATTATATGTGAACATACAACAGTAGACCCCTAAGGCAGCGGTCAGGAGCGCTTCTAGAATTCTCCTGAAGTTAAGACCCTGCCAGCTTTTCTGGCTGAGTCTTGCTAAACAACACAGCCTGCCCCAAGTGCCTAACACTGAGACAGAACCCAGCTCTTCTGTCTGCCTGGAAACCTGATGTCCTAGTCTCCCCACCCCCCCGGACTGGCTGCCCCATGCTTGGCCTACCTCGCCAATCCAGAAGGACAGTTTATTGATCTTATACACTGAGACAAATGTGTCCACGTAGTACAGCAGGAACACGTTATGCAGGATGGAGGTGAAGAGGGCCAAGGAACCATAAACCACAGCTGTGGGCAGGCCCAACAGCCAGGCTTGGGGCCAGTCTAGTCTCATGGCTGCTGGCCAAGCCTCAGCCCCAGGAGCATGGAGGAGGGCTCACGGACGTTGACAGTGGGATCATTCTCGTCTCTGGGGAAGAAGAAGCCAGTTAGCAACAAGGATCAGGAATAACTCCTTCTCCAGTCTAGTCCTCTGAATTGTTGAACAACCCATAAGATAAAATAACTCATTCCAGGATGGATCTGTAGCTCAGCAGCTGCCTCCTAGTCTAGCTCCTGGGTTTAATCCCTGACACTGAAAAAAAAATTTTTTTTTCTTAAATTCGTTTCCTTTGGGAGGAATTTGCATGTAAAACAAAGCTGGGGAATTCCCAATGAAGCAGGGCAGAAACAATCCTGGCTAGAGGCCACCACTCTGGAGCTGGTCCAGGAAACTGACATGGCCCATGGGAAGAGAAAGTGGGCATCCAAGTCCTGGGCCAGCTCACGTTATGGGGCTGGCTGCTCAGCACACTGTACAACTGCTACTGTCTAGACATGACCACGGTGGGTTTGGGCAGTGTGCTCATAGCATCAGGCAAGGTGACCTTGCTTTCCTCAGAAAGCTCAAAGGAATCATTAAGTGAAAGAACAGGTGGGTTAAAGGAAAAAGCCCAGAGAAAATGCTCTATAAGCCAGGCATAATGGCACATGCCTAGAACTCAGGAAGGCTGAGACAGGAAGTCCACTAACTCAGTGTGAGCCTGCGTGACACAGTTCAGGCCAGCCTTGGTTACGAGATGAAACCCTTCTGAGAGAGGGGGTGGTGTGCTCAATAAATGCAAGTTGGTATGATTATTATCTTTACACAATCCCAAGAAGCACTTTTATAATGGTCTTATAAATTTTTCTTTTCTCTTCTTGAATTCAGGTTTTGTTTTGTTTTGTTTTTTGAGACAGAGTTTCTCTCTGAAATACAGAGCAAGTTCCAAGACAGCCAAGGCTACACAGAGAAACCCTGGCAAAAAAAAAAAAAAAAAAAAAAAAAGTGAGATCAGGCATGGCATGGATGCACACACTTCATCCCAGCACTTGGGAGGCCGAGGCAGGTGGACCTCTGTGAGTTTGAGGCCAGCCTGGTCTACATAGTGAGCTCCAGGACAGTTACGGCTACATACTGAGACCCTGACTCAAAACAACAACACAACAAAAGAACAAGATTGGCTGGCTGTGGTGATCCACGCCTTTGACCCCAGCGCTAGGAAGCAGAGGCAAGCCAATCTCTATGAGTTCCAGGTCAGCCTGGTCTACTTGGTGAGTTCCAGGCCAGCCAAGTTACATAGTGAGAACTGGTCTCAAAAGAAGAAAGAAAAAAATTAATAATATGTGCTCATACACTGATTCCAGAAATGTCACCTCAAGAACTAACCCCCAAGGGTCTACATATAGAGGTGTGCATGGCAGCAGTGTTTATAAACAGAGTCCAGGTGTGCATAGAGCAGTGTTTATAAACAGCAAACAGCTGGACACAGTCCAGGTGTGCATGGCAGCAGTGTTTATAAACAGCAAACAGCTAGACACAGTCCAGGGCTAAAATTAAGGGGCTGTCCCAGTAAGCTTGATTCGCTCCAAAAAGGGCTACACATAGGCAATGCTGGCACTGGGCACAGAGACTTAAGAACAAACACTACGTGAGAGTGTATGGAAGCTGGGGGTTTAGCTCAGTGGTAAAGCACTAGTCTAGTGCCTACAAGGCCCTGGGTTCTATCCCAGGCAAGGAGGTGGGGGATGAGAACCCACAAATATGACTCTACTTGGATATAGCATCAGTGCGTTTGAAACCAAATTAAGATGAATCATACTGAATCTGTGTGGCCGGCCAGTCCTTATTAAAATGAAACTTGCATATCAAATGTGCTGGCTAGTTCCTTGTCAACTTTACACAAGCTAACTGAAAGGAGGGGACCTTAACTGAGAAAATGTCTCCATAAGATCTGGTGGTAGCAAACCTGGAGAACATTTTCTTAAATAGTAATTAGTGGGGGAAGGTGCAACTCATCGTGGGTGGGGCCATCCCTGGGCGGGTGGTGCTGAGTTCTATAAGAAAGCAGGCTGAGCAAGCCAGCAAGCAGCTCCCCTCCAGGTCTCTGTATCAGTCCTTGTCTGCAGGTTCTCATTCTTGAGTTCCTGTCCCGACTTCCTTCAGTGATGATTACGGCAATGGAAGCAAACTCTTTCCACCCCAACTCTTGGTCATGGTTTCATGACAGTGATAATAATAATAGTAACCCAAAACTAGCTGGGCGGTGGTGGCGCACGCCTTTAATCCCAGCAGAGGCAGAGGCAGAGGCAGGAGGATCTCTGGGAGTACAAGGCCATCCTGGGCTACGGAGCAAGTGTCAGGGCAGCCAGGGCTACACAGAGAAACCTGTTGTGGGATATTTGTGCACTGTGTGAAGATGCGCTTCCTGTGATTGGTGTGATAAAAAGCTGAACAGCCAATAGCTAGGCAGGAGACATAGGTGGGATTCCCAGAAAGAGAAAGGAAGAGAAGAATCTAGGCACACAGGAGATACGGAGTGGAAACAGAAGGTGCAAGATGAAAGACAGGTAATAGAAATGTGATAGAACATAGATGAATATAAATCGGTTAATTTATGTTATAAGCACTTTTTGGGAGCCAGGTGGTGTTGGCACACGCCTTTAATCCCAGAACTTGGGAGGCAGAGGCAGGCGGATCTCTGTGAGTTTGAGGCCAGCCTGGTCTATAAGAGCTAGTTCCAGGACAGGCTACAAAGCTACAGAGAAACCCTGTCTCGAAGAAAAAAAAAGGTAATAAAGAGCTTTTTGGGAACAAGCCTAAGCTATAGGCTGAGTTTTCATAATTAAGTCTCCATGTCATTATTTGGGAGCTGACTGGCAAGATAGAGAAAGACTCATTAAATATAACATCCAACGTGAAGGCTTGAATATCCCACATAGGGCCTGGGAAAGAGTTCTCTCAGGTAGGCTCTACATACAGAGGTGCGGCTCTTTTAAGAGGCCCTGCTGTGCAGAAGAGCATTTGAGCAACCAGCATGCAGGTAAAAATGTCTGCCACATTCTGGAGACGAGCAGCTTCCCAGAGCAGGGACAGCAAATGTGCCAGCATGAGGCTAGACGCTCAGGGAACCAAGCGGAGTGGGGGAGGGGGGAGGGGAAGGGAGGCGAAGCCACCTGCCAGAGCTACCCAACAGCTGGCATGGACATTTCAGGTGTCTCTCTTGGTCACAGAATGCTGCAGGTGTGCAGGAAAGTGGTTTAAACAGAGAAAGCCTTTCAAAAGATACGGTGAAAAAATGGGTAGTCGACAGTCATAGAAAAAATAGCTTAAAAGGTATTGGCATAAGAATAGACAGGAGGACCAATGGAACCGAATAGAAGACCGGGATATCAATCCACACATCTTCAAACACCTGATCTTTGATAAAGAAGCAAAAAATAGGTGGGGCGGGGCAGTGGTGGTGCACGCCTTTAATCCCAGCACTCGGGAGGCAGAGGCAGGTGGATCTCTGTGAGTTCGAGGCCAGCCTGGTCTACAGAGCTAGTTCCAGGACAGGCTCCAAAGCCACAGAGAAACCCTGTCTCAAAAAAAAAACAAAAAAAGAAGAAGAAGAAGAAGAAGAAGAAGAAGAAGAAGAAGAAGAAGAAGAAGAAGAAGAAGAAAAAGAAGAAGAAGAAAAAAATATCAAATGGAAAAAAGAAAGTATATTTAACAAGTAGTGCTGGCATAACTGGATATCAACATGTAGAAAAATGAAAATAGGGGCTGGAGAGATGGCTCAGCAGTTAAGAGCATTGGCTGCTCTTCCAAGGGTCCTGAGTTCAAATCCCAGCAACCACATGGTGGCTCACAACCATCTGTAATGAGGTCTGGTGCCCTCTTTGGCCTTCAGGCATACATGCAGAAAGAATATTGTATACATAATAAATAAATAAATATTTAAAAAAGAAATACATGTTTAAAAAAATGAAAATAGACCCATATCTATCACCATGCACAAAACTCAAATCCAAATGGATAAAAGACCTCAACATAAAACCAGCCACACTGAACCTCATAGAAGAGAAAGTGGGAAGTACACTTGAACGCATTGGCACAGGGAACCACTTCCTAAATAGAACCCCAGCAGCACAGACACTAAGAGAAACAATGAATAAATGGGACCTCCTGAAACTGAAAAGCTTCTGTAAAGCAAAGGACATGATCAACAAGACAAAACGACAGCCTACAGAATGGGAAAAGATCTTCACTAACCCCACATCAGACAGAGGTCTGATCTCCAAAATGAACAAAGAACTCAAGAAATTGGACACCAAAAGATCACACAATCAAATAAAAAAAAAAATGGAGTACAGACCTAAAAAGAGAACTCTCAACAGAGGAATCTAAAATGGCTGAAAGACACTTAAGGAAATGTTCAACATCCTTAGTCATCAGAGAAATGCAAATCAAAACATCTCTTGAGATTCCATCTTACACCTGTAAGAACGGCCAAGATCAAAAACACTGATGACAACTTATGCTGGAGAGGCTGTGGAGAAAAGGGAACACTTATGCATTGCTGGTGGGAATGCAAGCTGGCACAACCCCTTTGGATGTCAGTGTGGCGATTTCTCAGAAAATTAGGAAACACCTTCCTCAAGACCCAGTAATACCACTTTTGGGTATATATCCAAAGAATGCTCAATCGTGCCACAAGGACATGTGCTCAACTATGTTCATGGCAGCTTTGTTTGTCATAGCCAGAACCTGGAAACAACCTAAATGCCCCTTGATTGAAGAATGGATAAAAAAAAATGTGGTACATTTACACAATGGAGTACTACACAGCAGAAAAAAATGACAGCTTGAATTTTGCAGGAAAATGGATGGAGCTAGAAAACATTATTTTGAGTGAGGTAACCCAGACACAGAAAGACAATTATCATATGTACTCACTCATAGGTGGTTTTTAAACATAAAGCAAAGAAAACCAGCCTACAAACCACAATCCCAGAGAACTTAGACAACAATGCGGACACTAAGAGAGACTTACATAGATCTAATCTACATGGGAAGTAGAAAGTATAAAAAGACAAGATCTCCTGAGTAAATTGGGAGCATGGGGACCTTGGGGGAGGATTGAAGAGGGGAGGGGAAAGACAGGGAGGGGAGCAGAGAAAAATGTAGAGCTCAATAAATATCAATAAAATAAAAAAATCTTAGATTTATCTAAGAAAATGGTTTGAGGTCTAAAATGATAGCTTTGGGTTGGTAATGCAAGTTTGGACTGAAAGTGTATTAGGTACAAAACTTTGGACTCACTAAGATAGGATAGATAATAAAGTACTCTTCCAAATTTACCAAATACAAATGGACTGGACATTGTGAATGTAATTCCTACCTCATTATTGTTCCTACTGTGTATAGTTGTAATATGTTAGAGTTAAAAGGGGGAAATGTGGGATATTTGTTCACTCTGTGAAGATGTACTTGCTGTGATTGGTGTTATAAAAAACTGAACAGCCAATAGCCAAGCAGAGGTGTAGGTGGGATTTCCAGGGAAAGAAAGGAAGAGTAGGAGGATCTAGGTGCACAGGAGACACAGAGAGGAAACGGGGCGTAAGAAGGAAGAGAGGTAATGCCATGTGATAGACGTAGATGAACATAAAAGGGTTAATTTAAGTCATAAGAGCCAGTTAGGAACAAGCCTAAGCTATAGGCTGAGCTTTCACAATTAATAATACGTCTCTGTGTCGTTATTTGGGAGACAGCTAGTGGGACAGAGAATGACTCATTACAGAGACCCTGTCTTTTTTTTTTTTTAATTTTTAACTTTAGCTGGGTAGTGGTGGCACACGTCTTTAATCCCAGCACTCGGGAGGCAGAGGCAGGCGGATCTCTGTGAGTTCGAGACCAGCTTGGTCTACAAGAGCTAGATCCAGGACAGGCTCCAAAGCTACAGAGAAACCCTGTCTCAAAAAACAAAACAAAACAAAACAACAACAAAATTTTAACTTTATTTTATGTGCATTGGTGTGAAGGTGTCAGATCCCCTGCAACTGGATCTTCAAACAGTTGTGAGTTGCCATGTGGGTGCTGGGAATTGAACCCGGGTACTCTGGAAGAGCAGTCAGTGCTCTTAACCACTGAGCCATCTCTCCAGCCCGAGACCCTGTCTTGAAAAACAAAATACAGTAACAAACAACACCACCACAAAGTAACCCAACTAAGACATCAAGACAAGCTGGTCATGTGAGGATGAAACCTGCCTTCATGTTCCTGCAGTGCAGTAATGCAACCACAAGCCAAGGAACGTTGAGGCTCACCAGGGACTTCCAAAAGCTAGACAGAGAGGGAAGGACTCTTCCCTAGAGTCTCCAGCAGAAGCACGGTCCTGCTAAGTAAGGCCTTCAATGTGGACTTTTACCCTCCAGTCATGAGCAAATAGACAGGTGTTTTAAGCCTTCAGTTGGTGTCGTCTGTTGTGGTAGGCCTACTGACACCAACTTCTCAGACAGCCTCTGATCTCTCCCATGGTTGCGTAGGTCAGAGGCTGCACACACTCTTCCCACAAATATCCTGTTTGCCCTCTGCCCTAGTCCAACAGAAGGAGCAACACTTTCAAGGGCCTGTCCTTGACCCAAGACCCAGCCTGCCACCTCCCCATCATGCTGCAAGATGCCTGCAATGTGGCCCAGCCCAGCCTCCCTTTCCTCTGACCAGGCCTTTGTCCTTTCTGCTTCTTTCCACAGAAAGGACCACCGGGGTCTGTACCTGCCAACTGTGGGGTGGGGGGCAGAGGGTTTGAAACACGGTTTCCCAGTAGCTTTTAAACCAGTCCTGGAACTCACTCTGTAGTCCTGGCTGGCCTTGAACTCACAGAGATCTGCCTGCCTCTGCCTCCTGCACGTGTCTCCAGAGTGCTGGAATTAAAGGTGTACGCCACCACCGCCCGGCTCTACCTGCCATTCTTATGAGCTAGCATGGAGTCCAGACTTCTCACCCTCCATTGGAATTATTGTTGCAATACTGTAATCCCAGATATTCAGGAAGCTAAAGCAGGAGGATCGAAAGTTCAAGGCCAGCTTGGGCAATTTAGTGAGATTCTCTCTTAAAGAGTAATTTCTCACTGGGCAGTGGTAGCTCATGCCTTTAATCCCAGCACTTGGAAGGCAGAGGTAGTCGGATCTCAGTGAGTTCGAGGCCAGCCTGGTCTACAAAGTGAGTTTCAGGACAGGCTCCAAAGCTACACAGAGAAACCCTGTCTTGAAAACAAAAATAATAAACAAATAAATAAAAAGTAAAAAAAGTCTCTAAAAAAAAAGAGTAATTTCTCACTTCTGCACTTGACTAGTCTAGAAAAAAGAAATATAAAAATATGTAGTTTATTAAATATATAAAGGGATATATATAAAAAAATAAATGAAGAGTGAAAAGGCCGGATGACTAGGAGGGTGGCGGTGGCGCATGCCTTTAATTCCAGCACTTAGGAGGCAGAGACATGCAGATCTCTGAGTTTGAGGCCAGTCTGGTCTACAGAGTGAGTTCCAGGACAGCCAAGGGGACACAGAGAAACCCTGTCTCAAAGGCTAGGCATGGTGTTGCATTCTACCTGCATTTTTCAATTCCAAAGAATTGAAGGCATGCACCACCATGGAATTGAAAAATGCAGGTAGAAATCTGAGTTCAAGGACAGCCTGGTCTACATAGTGAGATTCTGTTTCAATACACACACACGCACATACACACAGAGAGACAGACACATACTCATATACACATACACAGAGACACACACACATTTTTTGTTTTGTTTTGTTTCTAGTTTTTCAACACAGGGTTTCTCTTTGTAGCCTTGGCCATCTTGGAGCTTACTTTATAGACCAGGCTGGTCTTGAACTCAGAGATCCACCTGCCTCTGCCTCCCAAGTGCCGGGATTAAAGGCATGTGCCACCACTGCCTGGATCACACAAACACACACACAGCACAGAAAATGTGGCTTCAGGACCTTTGGGACCACAACACAAAATATCACTTCCATTACTATCCAATACTCAGGTCACTATCACTGTGGCGATTTGAATAAGAATGACCCTCATAGGCTCATATATGTGAATGCTTAGTCCCCAGGGAGTGGAGCTGTTTGAAAGGATTAAAAGGATTAGGAAGTGTGGCCTTGTTGAGGGGGTATGTCACTGAGGGTGGGCTTTGAGGTTTCACAAGCCCAAGCCATGCCTAGGCTCGTTCTGCCTGGGGATCAGCCTGTAGCTCCTTATCACAGCAATCATGGACTAAGTCTCTGAAACGGTAAGCAAACCTCAATGAAATGCTTTCTTTCATAAGAGTCACCTTGGTCATGGTGTCTCTGCACAGCAATAGAACAGTAACCAAGATGGTCACCTGTCCCTCTCAGAACACAGCCTTTGTCAAAGGCCACTCCTACTCAATGACTGGCTCTTGTCACCGGAGGAGGACCTCTCTGAACCCATGCTGAGGCCAGGCTAGAAGACCTCAAAGGCTGGTGAGATAGAAAGGGCATGATTTTTGCCCTATGAAGGGAAAGGGTTCAAATCACTACTTCCTCTCACAGGTGAATGTAGTCATTTACCTACATTTACTACTACTGAGCCTCAACTGCTCATCTGCAGGATGGGCAAATAAGAATAGTCCTTACCAGAATACAGCAAGCCTTAAACTAATACTCAGTACACCCAGAGTACCACACTAGGTACAAGTCAGATGCTCAAAAACTAACCTTTGCTTTCTTGAGACAAGTGGAACTTTAGATCAGGATGGCCTGGAACTCCCAGACCTGTCTGCCTCTACTCCCAAGTTTAGCGTTTTCTTTAAGAGGATTGGGTCAGAGCTGGTGGAATATCCTAGAACTTAGGCTGCTTTCTGAGTCAGAGAGGAAGCCTGCAAACAAAGAACTCTGGGGAAGAACATCCCTCCCTCCACACCCACCCCACATACCCCACACACACACCCATCACAGACCTCAGGTGGAGGAAGAGGGTAGGGGTTCTGGAGCTTTCCAGCCTGCTTCTCCTCCAGATTCCACTCCTCCATCAGCAAACAGCCTTGCTCCTCTGGCCTTCCCACCCTCAACCTGCTTCACAAGCCAACAGAGGCCTCAAGGATAGTGCGGGGCCCACATTGTTCTGGGTGCATAAGCTGCAGAGCCTGTGACTGTACCCTGCCACCAGGCTCACCACTCCCTTACATGCTTCCCCTTGCACAAGAGCTGGAGGCCTGTCCTGAGAACAGTCTAGATGGTGGCCTTGGGCCAGCTCCTCCCTCTCCCCTGGCCAGTGGGGAAGTTGAGACCAACTCCTTTAAAGTGGGGCTTAAATGCAAAAGGAACAGAAAGCAAGCAGCAAGCTTAGAGCCTGGGACACTGAGGACACTCCATAAACAACAGCTCTTGCCGGGGCTCATGACCTTTAAAATCATCTGGGAGCTGGGGATACAGCTTAGCGTTTAAAAACACTTGCTGTGCCAGCGCGGAGACCTGCGCTTGATCCATGGGACCCATATAAAGATGGAAGGTGACGGAGGTGCTGGAGGGGTAGCTCAGTGGTTAGGAGCATCATTGTTCTTGTATAAGACCCATGTTTAGTTCCACACGGCAGCTCCAGTTCCAGGGGACCTACTGCCTTATGACCTCACGGTTCCTGCATGTAGATGGCGCACATACATACACTCAGGCAACACACATACAGATAAAACTGAATAAATCTTTTTTTGGGGGGGGTGTTTCAAGACAGGATTTCTCTTGTAACAGCCATGGTTATCCTGGAACTCACTCTGTAGACCAAGTTGGCCTCGAACTCACAGGGATCCACCTGCCTCTGTCTCGCAAGTGCTGGGATTAAAGGCGTGTGCCACCACCATCCAGCTAAATAAATCTCGACGACGACAACAACAAAATGTTCTTGGGACAGGCATGGCGGCAAACAACAGGTGAGAGACCAAGACGTAGCAGCCAGTCCCACAAGGAGCTGCAGTGGGCGGGTATGAGACAGACAGATAGGCACACCATACAGAGTGAGGTTGGATATTTATTTAGTGGGTTATGGAAGGGAAGGGGAGAGGGATGGAGAAGGGGGACAAGGAAAGAAACAGAGAGAGAGAGGGAGGAAGGAAGGAGAGTAGTGGGGGAGGAGAGGAGCCACGCAGCAGCTACCTCTTTGGGAGAGAGACAGAAAGAAAGGGTTTGGGCTGCAGGAAAGAAGGATGATCTGCCTGCCTCAGTGGGTGGTGGGTGTGGCAGCAGTGGGGGTGGGGAGTTGGCAGGGCTTGTCTCTTAAAGGGACAGGACAGACCAAAGACTTCGTGTGTGATTTATTTGGGAGCTGAGTGATGGGCTCCCAAAGACCCAAAAGAATAAAAAGAGTAAAACAACCAACAACATATATATATATAAATGTATTGTGTGTGTGCATATATATAATGTTTTCTTTTTAAAAAATCAGTTAGGGACCAGTTAGGCATCCCTCTGACAAGTATGTAACTGAAATCTTTTCTGTTGTTTATTTGAGGTAGGATTTCACTGTGTATCCTGTGCTGACCTGAAACTCCCTAGATAGACCAGGCTGGCCTCAAACTGTGGCACTCCTGCCTCAGCCTACCCCGTGCTGGGATAACAGGTTCATACCCCCACACCCAGCTAAGTTGTCACTGCAGTATTCAGCGTGGCTGCCTCTCGCTGCCTGCAGCATCCCCTGCCTTCCCATGTGTCCAGACATTTAGGACAGGCCTGGCTTCCATGTCCACTACTGCAACTCCTTTGCAGGGCAGTTACTATCCCATCTACATTTTATAGATGCAACCAAGGCTCCCAAGTCTGAGGTTAAATAATTGATCACACTCACAAGCTACACGGCGCTGGAGACACGGCTCAAAATCAGTTTTGACTTCAGACCTCAACATTTCTCACGTCACCAAGCACCCCTTCCACAGTCTCACGGAATCCTGCACAGTGCCCAGGCCAGGGTCTTCACCTCCAGGCTCAGTCAGGTATTAGCTACCTTTTCAACGACCTCGGTTTCCTTATCTGCTCCCAGCCCACAAGCTCCTTAAGGCAGTCCTCCCAAGCTCCTGCAACCACACGGCAAGTGCCCAGTTAATACCTGCTTAGTCCATTGTCTCTAAAAGGCCAATGTGGGTGTCCTCTGCCTTAGAAAGAGCAGTCATTGGAAAACTCCCAGAGCCCACACTGGGTGTTCTGGTTGGCTATGGGAATTGGAAAAACAGTAGCAACCTGGAACAGGTATTGTTCCCCTGAGAGACACATGCGGACCAAGCTGCAGATATACAGAGGGGAGTGTTGAAAAGAGCCAACAGTAACATTTTGTACACTTTCTCCAAGGGCACAACACCATGCTGAGAAAACAATACAGACAGAACATGGTCGGGGCAGTAAAGAGGCCAGAACTAGATAGAAGGCCTTTGGTAAGCCTCCAAAAGATTCTATCAAGACGGATGGCACTGAGTACGGGTAAGAGACCACAGAAACATTTCTGTTTTAGAAGCCCCTGGCGACTGGACAAACCCTCCCCTGGCAGATCATGCTCCAAGGTTCCTGGGAGATGAAGAACAAGAAAGACTAGCAACTCCCAGCAAGCCCTGGTGAGCCTAGGTAGGAGTCTCTAATGGAATTGGCGGAGGAAACCAGGCTGGGCCTGGAATGTAGACAGGAGGGTGGCTGTGGCTTCTATGGGAAGTTCTGGCCAGAGGGAGTCTGGAGTGACCACAGCAGGGGGTAAAAGCTACTAAGTATTCGCTGTACTAGGTCAAGGCTGAACATTACCATCAACTAGACGTCGGAGTTTATTCCCACATCTGTAGATAGAGCAAATCTATTTCCTGTCTGTCCTGGAAGGACTATCAAATGAACAGGTGGAAGTTCTAGGCATAATAGCAAAGCAAACATGAGGCATGCCATTTTCTCAGCAAGCAGCTGACTGGATTGTTATCTCCTTGTTTCACACGTGTTCGGCATCTTCAAAGCCTAGCCAGGGAAGCCCTAGGAGAGCTGCAGCAGGGCCCGTTCTCTCCCCCATATTAACAGGTTGACACTCCGGGCGGAAATGGGGCTTCCACCCATTGCGAGAGGGACTTTCTCCCTCCTTCACAGAATTCTGCCGTGGCACGAAAGTTACCGATTCACCTCAGAATCACAGAACACTTAAGTCCCTGAGGAACTGGGCATCAACCGGGAGGTTTTTACTCAGAAATACGTGTAGTGGTTTTCGTTACGTTTGCACGTTAAAATCACCTGATTTTTAATTCTCAAACACCAAGGCTCAGGCCTTACCCAGACCACTAAATTGGGGTCTCTGGAGGTGATGCCCACCATAATTTTTTTCAGGCTTCCCAAATGTGTGTGCCACCAGGGTTAAGGGCCATTAGGTCAATGACTGGATCCCGGCCTGAACCATCGCATCCACGAACTCAGATTCTTCTGGGGACACCCAGGACATTGCATCCCCTCTCCTTACCCCAACAGAACCTTTCTGGGGATTCTACGCTTACCCCTTGAACACAACTCTTCCTGACCCCAGAATTTCCCAATCCACAACCTGATTCCGCAAGGAACCCCGCGAACTGTCCCAAAGACTCTCACACCGCAAAGCATCCCCACCCCACCCTCGAGCTTGTCGTTTGTAGGTCCGATAGGTTCCTGCCCCCTCGCCCCGGCCGCGGGCCAGCAGCTCACCGCAGTCCTGGCAGGGGATGCCTAATTCCGTGGCTGCCGGGAGCCAGGTGCCAGCCAGTGCGCCTGCGCGCTAGCAGCCCCGGGCTTCCCGGGTCTCTCTCTCTCTCTCTCTCTCTCCGCCCCTTCCCAGCGATTGGCTCCGCGCTGCTCGCCCGACCGCAGTCCGGGCAGGTGACCGCGCCTGAGGCTGTCGCTTCCATGTTTGTCACGGGCTCTTGTCCTTAGGGACCCAAAAGAAAGTGGGCATCAGCATACAGGTTGCCTGGACTCCTGACCGATTTATCCCCTCTCTTTTACTTGTTATTTCAGCTCAAATCAAGTTTCTCTTGGGGACGCTCTCCTCCCCTATCCTGTTCCCAGTCCAAACGTTTAGCACCGCCAGCTGAGGCAGATATTCATGACCAGAGACTATCTTAGGCTGGATTGTGAGCCCTGTGAGAACAAAGTCTGCTCGAGCTGTGGAGGGGATATTAGACGCAGGTACTGGGCCATCAAGCCACAGGCATGCAGCCCGACCTCTTCGTAGTGGTAGTAATAAGATCCACAGCTAGAGGCCGGGCAATGGTGGTGCACACCTTTAATCCCAGCACTCGGAAGGCAGAGGCAGGCGGATCTCTGTGAGTTCGAGACCAGCCTGGTCTACAGAGCTAGTTCCAGGACAGGCTCCAAAGCCACAGAGAAACCCTGTCTCGAAAAACCAAAAAAAAAAAAAAAAATCCACAGCTAGCTCTGGGCCGAACTCCCAGAGTCCAGTGAAGAGAGGAAGGAGCGATAACATGAGCAAAGGGGTCAAGACTGTGATGGGGACACCCACAAAACAGCTGACCTGAGCTAGTGGGAGCTCACTGAATCCATACTGACGGCGGGGGACCTGTATAGGACCAAACTGGGTCCTCTGAATGTGGGTGACAGTTGTGGGTGACTGTGGGGCCATTGGCAGTGGGACCAGGATTTATCTCTCGTGTTTGAACTGGTTTTTTTGGAGTCCATTCTCTTTGGAGGGTTACTATACTCGGCCTAGATATATTGGGATGGGGGCTTGGTCCTGCCTCAAAGTGATGTGCCAGGCTTTGTTGAATCCCCATGGGAAGCCTTACCCTCTCTGAGGAGTGGATGGGGGCGTGGGGTGGGTGGAAGGTCGGGGGAGAGGGAGGAGGGGAGGGAGAAGGAACTGGGATTGGTAAGTAAAATGAGAAAAAATTGTTTGTTTGTTTGGTTGGTTTTTTCTGAGACCGGGTTTCTCTGTAGCTTTGGAGCCTGTCCTGGAACTAGCTTTTTTTTTTTTTTTCAATTTATTTTATTTATTATATATAGTGTTCTGTGTACATGTTTGCCTGAACGTCAGAAGAGGGCACCAGATTTCATTACAGATGGTTGTGAGGCACCATGTGGTTGTTGAGAGTTGAACTCATGACCTCTGGAAGAGCAGTCAATGCTTTTAACCTCTGAGACATCTCTCCAGCCCTGGAACTAGCTTTTTTTTTTAAGATTTTATTTATTTATTATGTACATAGTGTTTGCTTGCATGTTTGCCCGCAAGCCAGAAGACAGCATCAGATCTCATTACAGATGGTTGTGAGCTTTTGTAGACTAGGCTGGCCCTGAGCTCACAGAGATCCACCTGCCTCTGCCTCCTGAGTGCTAGGATTAAAGGCATGCGCCACCACTGCCCAGATGAGAAAAAAATGTTTTAAAAAATAAATTTAAAAAATTTAAGGCCGGGCAGTGGTGGCACACACCTTTAATCCCAGCACTCGGGAGGCAGAGGCAGGAGGATCTCTGTGAGTTCGAGACCAGCCTGGTCTACAAGAGCTAGTTCCAGGACAGGCTCCAAAGCTACAGAAAAACCCTGTCTCAAAAAAAAACCAAAAAAAAAAAAAATTAAAAGAAGAATAGAAAAGGATTCTGAATGGCAGTGATAGCAGGAGCTGCGAGCAACACCTTCTCCCAGTCTCCTGCAGGAACACTGGCCAGTGAGCCCTGCTGGAGTTTGCTCTACCACTGGAGCCACTCCAACTGCTACTGCTTCACCCCTGGGACCCTCACTAACTAGATCTAAGCAGCCTTCAGGGAGTCACAGCTTCGAGTGGTAACTGATCCCAGAGCAGAGCACTAGTCCCTCAGAGGTGTCTTATGTCAGCTGCCCATCATTGCTCTGTGTGACACTCCTCTGCTCTGCCTGGACATTGACATCCCGTGCAACAACATCGGCTCCAACGCCGAGTGGGTTGGAGCCACCACTGAGTGGTCCTTAGGTGCTCTGCAGAGAACTGAGCAGAGGGGGGAAAAGGTGGAAGGAAAATAACGTTCTGAAAAATTGAAAAAGAAGAGGAGGAGGAAACCGTCATGCCTGGCGGTGCTGGCCTGTAATTCTTTTCGTTGTTTTTATTTTATAAGATAGGGTCTCCCTGTGTAGCTCCAGCTGTTCTTAACTCACTATGCAGATCAGGCTGGCCTTGAACTCACGGATACCTGCCAATCTCTGCCTTCGGAGTGCTGAGATTAAAGGTGTGCTCTGTAATTCTTGCCAACACAGAAGGCTGAGGGGAAAAAAAATCAAAAGTTCAAGGCTAGCCTGGGCTGAATAATGTAGTTGATTTTTTGTTTGTTTGTCTTTACTCTTTGGGACCACCACCCAGCTCCCATACAAATACACGGAGACTTATTCTTACTTATGAATGTCCAGCCTTAGCTTAGCTTGTTTCTAGCCAGCTTTCCTAACTTAAATTGTTCTGTTTCTCTTCATGTTTTGCCTCTGTGCTTTTAACCTTTCTTATTCTATATATCTTTCTTTCCTCTTAATCCATGGTTGGCTGGGTGGCTGGCCCCTGGTGTCCTCCTCTTCTTCTCCTTTTCTTGCTCTACCCCGCTTTCCGTAGATTTTTCATCCTATTTAGTCTCTCTGCCCAACAGCCCTGCCTACGTCTCTCTCCTGCCTAGGTATTGGCTGTTCAGCTTTTTATTAGACCAATCAGTTATTTTAGACAGGCAAAGTAACACAGCTTCACAGAGTTTAACAAACGCAACGAGAAGAATGCAGTACATTTCTGCATCATTAGACAAATGTTCCACTGCGTAAACGAATGTGACAATTCTTCAACTAATATTCCACAACAGAATTAAGGTCAATTCAGGCAATCTAGAGACCGTATCTCAAACTAAGAAAACAAAACCAGGTATAGGGACACACACAAATAAAATGTAAGGAATACTGAGCCCCTCACAATGTACATAACATACACTGTTCTGAATACGTTTTCCTCAAATTATACACGGAAGTAGATGATCTCTGTGAGTTCAAGTTCAGCCTGGTCTACAGAGTGGGTTCCAGAACAGCCAGGGCTACACAGAGAAACCCTGTGTCGAAAAACCAAAACAAACAAAACAAGAAAACCACATGAAGTTCAGAGAAAGTCAACAAATTTCATACAATTAGATGTCCAAGCAGGTCAGACCCTACCGCTCCTGAGTCCGAGAGGTCTTCCTCTTTGCCCTTGCTAGACTAAAAACCAAGTTTGTAAGGCTCAGTTCAGTTTCTTTTTTTTTCATGATATTTATTGAACTCTACATTTTTCTCTGCTCCCCTCCCTGCCACTCCCCTCCCTCCTTCAACCCTCCCCCAAGGTCCCTATACTCCCAATTTACTCAGGAGATCTTGTCTTTTTATACTTTCTACTTCCCGTGTAGATTAGATCTATGTCTCTCTTAGTGTGCGCCTTGTAGTCTAAGTTCTCTGGGATTGTGGTTTGTAGGCTGGCTTTCTTTGCTTTATGTTTAAAAACCACCTATGAGTGAGTACATATGATAATTGTCTTTCTGTGTCTGGGTTACCTCACTCAAAATAATGTTTTCTAGCTCCATCCATTTTCCTGCAAAATTCAAGCTGTCACTATTTTTTTCTGCTGTGTAGTACTCCATTGTGTAAATGTACCACATTTTTTTTTATCCATTCTTCAATCAAGGGGCATTTAGGTTGTTTCCAGGTTCTGGCTATGACAAACAAAGCTGCTATGAATATAGTTGAGCACATGTCCTTGTGGCACGATTGAGCATCCTTTGGATATATACCCAAAAGTGATATTACTGGGTCTTGAGGAAGGTGTTTCCTAATTTTCTGAGAAATCGCCACACTGACATCCAAAGGGGTTGTACCAGCTTGCATTCCCACCAGCAATGCATAAGTGTTCCCTTTTCTCCACAGCCTCTCCAGCATAAGTTGTCATCAGTGTTTTTGATCTTGGCCATTCTTACAGGTGTAAGATGGAATCTCAAGAGATGTTTTGATTTGCATTTCTCTGATGACTAAGGATGTTGAACATTTCCTTAAGTGTCTTTCAGCCATTTTAGATTCCTCTGTTGAGAGTTCTCTTTTTAGGTCTGTACTCCATTTTTTTTTATTTGATTGTGTGATCTTTTGGTGTCCAATTTCTTGAGTTCTTTGTATATTTTGGAGATCAGACCTCTGTCTGATGTGGGGTTAGTGAAGATCTTTTCCCATTCTGTAGGCTGTCGTTTTGTCTTGTTGATCATGTCCTTTGCTTTACAGAAGCTTTTCAGTTTCAGGAGGTCCCATTTATTCATTGTTTCTCTTAGTGTCTGTGCTGCTGGGGTTCTATTTAGGAAGTGGTTCCCTGTGCCAATGCATTCAAGTGTACTTCCCACTTTCTCTTCTATGAGGTTCAGTGTGGCTGGTTTTATGTTGAGGTCTTTTATCCATTTGGATTTGAGTTTTGTGCATGGTGATAGATATGGGTCTATTTTCATTTTTTTAAATATGTATTTCTTTTTTAAATATTTATTTATTTATTATGTATACAATATTCTTTCTGCATGTAGGCCTGAAGGCCAAAGAGGGCACCAGACCTCATTACAGATGGTTGTGAGCCACCATGTGGTTGCTGGGATTTGAACTCAGGACCCTTGGAAGAGCAGCCAATGCTCTTAACTGCTGAGCCATCTCTCCAGCCCCTATTTTCATTTTTCTACATGTTGATATCCAGTTATGCCAGCACTACTTGTTAAATATACTTTCTTTTTTCCATTTGATATTTTTTTTTCTTCTTCTTTTTTTGTTTTTTTTTTTTTTTGAGACAGGGTTTCTCTGTGGCTTTGGAGCCTGTCCTGGAACTAGCTCTGTAGACCAGGCTGGCCTCGAACTCACAGAGATCCACCTGCCTCTGCCTCCCGAGTGCTGGGATTAAAGGCGTGCACCACCATTGCCCCGCCCCACCTATTTTTTGCTTCTTTATCAAAGATCAGGTGTTTGAAGATGTGTGGATTGATATCCGGGTCTTCTATTCGGTTCCATTGGTCCTCCTGTCTATTCTTATGCCAATACCTTTTAAGCTATTTTTTCTATGACTGTCGACTACCCATTTTTTCACCGTATCTTTTGAAAGGCTTTCTCTGTTTAAACCACTTTCCTGCACACCTGCAGCATTCTGTGACCAAGAGAGGCACCTGAAATGTCCATGCCAGCTGTTGGGTAGCTCTGGCAGGTGGCTTTGCCTCCCTTCCCCTCCCCCTCCCCCACTCCGCTTGGTTCCCTGAGCGTCTAGCCTCATGCTGGCACATTTGCTGTCCCTGCTCTGGGAAGCTGCTCGTCTCCAGAATGTGGCAGACATTTTTACCTGCATGCTGGTTGCTCAAATGCTCTTCTGCACAGCAGGGCCTCTTAAAAGAGCCGCACCTCTGTATGTAGAGCCTACCTGAGAGAACTCTTTCCCAGGCCCTATGTGGGATAGTCAAGCCTTCACGTTGGATGTTATATTTAATGAGTCTTTCTCTATCTTGCCAGTCAGCTCCCAAATAATGACATGGAGACTTAATTATGAAAACTCAGCCTATAGCTTAGGCTTGTTCCCAAAAAGCTCTTTATTACCTTTTTTTTTCTTCGAGACAGGGTTTCTCTGTAGCTTTGTAGCCTGTCCTGGAACTAGCTCTTATAGACCAGGCTGGCCTCAAACTCACAGAGATCCGCCTGCCTCTGCCTCCCAAGTTCTGGGATTAAAGGCGTGTGCCAACACCACCTGGCTCCCAAAAAGTGCTTATAACATAAATTAACCGATTTATATTCATCTATGTTCTATCACATTTCTATTACCTGTCTTTCATCTTGCACCTTCTGTTTCCACTCCGTATCTCCTGTGTGCCTAGATTCTTCTCTTCCTTTCTCTTTCTGGGAATCCCACCTATGTCTCCTGCCTAGCTATTGGCTGTTCAGCTTTTTATCACACCAATCACAGGAAGTGCATCTTCACACAGTGCACAAATATCCCACAACAGGTTTCTCTGTGTAGCCCTGGCTGCCCTGACACTTGCTCCGTAGCCCAGGATGGCCTTGTACTCCCAGAGATCCTCCTGCCTCTGCCTCTGCTGGGATTAAAGGCGTGCGCCACCACCGCCCAGCTAGTTTTGGGTTACTATTATTATTATCACTGTCATGAAACCATGACCAAGAGTTGGGGTGGAAAGAGTTTGCTTCCATTGCCGTAATCATCACTGAAGGAAGTCGGGACAGGAACTCAAGAATGAGAACCTGCAGACAAGGACTGATACAGAGACCTGGAGGGGAGCTGCTTGCTGGCTTGCTCAGCCTGCTTTCTTATAGAACTCAGCACCACCCGCCCAGGGATGGCCCCACCCACGATGAGTTGCACCTTCCCCCACTAATTACTATTTAAGAAAATGTTCTCCAGGTTTGCTACCACCAGATCTTATGGAGACATTTTCTCAGTTAAGGTCCCCTCCTTTCAGTTAGCTTGTGTAAAGTTGACAAGGAACTAGCCAGCACATTTGATATGCAAGTTTCATTTTAATAAGGACTGGCCGGCCACACAGATTCAGTATGATTCATCTTAATTTGGTTTCAAACGCACTGATGCTATATCCAAGTAGAGTCATATTTGTGGGTTCTCATCCCCCACCTCCTTGCCTAGGATAGAACCCAGGGCCTTGTAGGCACTAGACTAGTGCTTTACCACTGAGCTAAACCCCCAGCTTCCATACACTCTCACGTAGTGTTTGTTCTTAAGTCTCTGTGCCCAGTGCCAGCATTGCTTATGTGTAGCCCTTTTTGGAGCGAATCAAGCTTACTGGGACAGCCCCTTAATTTTAGCCCTGGACTGTGTCTAGCTGTTTGCTGTTTATAAACACTGCTGCCATGCACACCTGGACTGTGTCCAGCTGTTTGCTGTTTATAAACACTGCTCTATGCACACCTGGACTCTGTTTATAAACACTGCTGCCATGCACACCTCTATATGTAGACCCTTGGGGGTTAGTTCTTGAGGTGACATTTCTGGAATCAGTGTATGAGCACATATTATTAATTTTTTTCTTTCTTCTTTTGAGACCAGTTCTCACTATGTAACTTGGCTGGCCTGGAACTCACCAAGTAGACCAGGCTGACCTGGAACTCATAGAGATTGGCTTGCCTCTGCTTCCTAGCGCTGGGGTCAAAGGCGTGGATCACCACAGCCAGCCAATCTTGTTCTTTTGTTGTGTTGTTGTTTTGAGTCAGGGTCTCAGTATGTAGCCGTAACTGTCCTGGAGCTCACTATGTAGACCAGGCTGGCCTCAAACTCACAGAGGTCCACCTGCCTCGGCCTCCCAAGTGCTGGGATGAAGTGTGTGCATCCATGCCATGCCTGATCTCACTTTTTTTTTTTTTTTTTTTTTTTTTGCCAGGGTTTCTCTGTGTAGCCTTGGCTGTCTTGGAACTTGCTCTGTATTTCAGAGAGAAACTCTGTCTCAAAAAACAAAACAAAACAAAACCTGAATTCAAGAAGAGAAAAGAAAAATTTATAAGACCATTATAAAAGTGCTTCTTGGGATTGTGTAAAGATAATAATCATACCAACTTGCATTTATTGAGCACACCACCCCCTCTCTCAGAAGGGTTTCATCTCGTAACCAAGGCTGGCCTGAACTGTGTCACGCAGGCTCACACTGAGTTAGTGGACTTCCTGTCTCAGCCTTCCTGAGTTCTAGGCATGTGCCATTATGCCTGGCTTATAGAGCATTTTCTCTGGGCTTTTTCCTTTAACCCACCTGTTCTTTCACTTAATGATTCCTTTGAGCTTTCTGAGGAAAGCAAGGTCACCTTGCCTGATGCTATGAGCACACTGCCCAAACCCACCGTGGTCATGTCTAGACAGTAGCAGTTGTACAGTGTGCTGAGCAGCCAGCCCCATAACGTGAGCTGGCCCAGGACTTGGATGCCCACTTTCTCTTCCCATGGGCCATGTCAGTTTCCTGGACCAGCTCCAGAGTGGTGGCCTCTAGCCAGGATTGTTTCTGCCCTGCTTCATTGGGAATTCCCCAGCTTTGTTTTACATGCAAATTCCTCCCAAAGGAAACGAATTTAAGAAAAAAAAATTTTTTTTTCAGTGTCAGGGATTAAACCCAGGAGCTAGACTAGGAGGCAGCTGCTGAGCTACAGATCCATCCTGGAATGAGTTATTTTATCTTATGGGTTGTTCAACAATTCAGAGGACTAGACTGGAGAAGGAGTTATTCCTGATCCTTGTTGCTAACTGGCTTCTTCTTCCCCAGAGACGAGAATGATCCCACTGTCAACGTCCGTGAGCCCTCCTCCATGCTCCTGGGGCTGAGGCTTGGCCAGCAGCCATGAGACTAGACTGGCCCCAAGCCTGGCTGTTGGGCCTGCCCACAGCTGTGGTTTATGGTTCCTTGGCCCTCTTCACCTCCATCCTGCATAACGTGTTCCTGCTGTACTACGTGGACACATTTGTCTCAGTGTATAAGATCAATAAACTGTCCTTCTGGATTGGCGAGGTAGGCCAAGCATGGGGCAGCCAGTCCGGGGGGGTGGGGAGACTAGGACATCAGGTTTCCAGGCAGACAGAAGAGCTGGGTTCTGTCTCAGTGTTAGGCACTTGGGGCAGGCTGTGTTGTTTAGCAAGACTCAGCCAGAAAAGCTGGCAGGGTCTTAACTTCAGGAGAATTCTAGAAGCGCTCCTGACCGCTGCCTTAGGGGTCTACTGTTGTATGTTCACATATAATGTAGTACAAGCAGCCAAATGCTTATCAGCTGGATGCACTTACCAGCAGCCCTGGTCACGCTGATTTGATGTGTGTGCCAGCCAGGAGAGGGGCTTTGCCGGCTGGAAGCACTGCCATCTTTGGGGAAAGTGCAGAGACTAGAGTTGGGGAACCCTGTTGTGGGTGCAGCCCACCTTCCCTTCTCTCTTCTTGCAGACTGTATTCCTCCTCTGGAACAGCTTCAACGACCCCCTCTTTGGCTGGCTCAGTGACCACAAGTTCCTCAGCTCCCAGACCCGGTGTGTGTCTTGCAGACGGTGCATCACTGCCCTGATCCCACCCTGATGTTCCCCGAGCTGGAGCACCTGCTGCTTGTATCTGGGGTGGGAAATGGAAGGGACACCGGTTGTGGTTTGAGGATGGCTTGACCAGGGGGAGGGGTCGACCCCAGTGACCTGTGTAGCACGAATAATAAAAGCCCAGAGGCAGAAATTGGGGTTCAACCTGAAAACCGTAAAAGCAAGGCAACCAAGCCACTAGAGAAGTCTTACCTCTACCAAGGCTGGGCGACCACAAACTAAGCAGACTAGACCTCTCTCTCATCCCGTTTTATATTCCCTTTAGTGCTGAAATTAAAGGTGTGTGACTCCCTAGGACTGGGATTAAAGGTGTGAGCCACCACCACTTGAATTTGTTTCTGCATTGATTTTGTGTAGCTCAGGGTGGTCAAGAGCTCACAAAGATCCATCTGCCTCTGTTTCCCAAATCCAGGGATTAAGGGTGTGTGTCACCATTGCCTGA
This sequence comes from Ondatra zibethicus, assembly GCA_004026605.1. Taxonomy (NCBI): domain Eukaryota; kingdom Metazoa; phylum Chordata; class Mammalia; order Rodentia; family Cricetidae; genus Ondatra; species Ondatra zibethicus. The sequence continues at coordinate 24,588 of PVIU01024428.1, forward strand.
CCTCTAGTGGCTTTAGCTTTGCCTTTGGTCTTCAGGCAAGATTTCTTTATCAAAATACAAATCATATGGCCACTCATGACTGTACCACACATTTACCCTGCCGTATCTAATGCCCTTCCTTACTGCCCTGTTTCAGCTCATTACTAACCACCAACCCTGAGAATCAGTATCCCATGGCTCTTTGGTCATCAGCCATGACAGGCTGGTGACAGACAATGGGCTGAGGAAAGGGTGGATGACTGGGAAGCTGTGCTTCTTAAGTCTCAAGTTGGGCTTGGGGTGTATCTTGGTGTGAATTCTTCCATCCCATCTCCTGGGCCCAGCGAGGGGAGCTAGGGCCTCCTCAGGCCCAAAGGTTCCCTCCCTCCTAATGCCTTTTCCCTCTGACAGGTCAGGAGCCGGGCTCTCCTCCAGAGATGTGGTGCTGACCCGGGTGAGGGCTCTAAGCTGGCATGGGCCCTTGCTGGCATTGTCGTTTCTGGCATTCTGGGTGCCCTGGGCCCCTGCTGGCTTGCAGTTCTTACTGTGCTTGTGCCTCTACGATGGCTTCCTGACCCTCGTGGACCTCCACCACCATGCCTTGCTGGCCGACCTGGCTCTCTCCGCCCACGACCGCACCCACCTCAACTTCTACTGCTCCCTCTTCAGTGCAGCTGGCTCCGTGTCTGTCTTCGCCTCCTACGCCGTTTGGAACAAGGAGGACTTCTCCTCCTTCCGTGCCTTCTGTGTGGTACTAGCTGCTGGCTCTGGCCTGGGCTTCCTGGGGGCCACACAATTGTTGAGGCGGCGGATTGAGACCACCAGAAGGGACAGGGGGTACTCAGCCATGGTCGTGGATAGCGGGTGAGTCACTAGCCTCAGCTCCCTAGGGTCAGAGTCTAATTTTAACATTCTGGCCCATTATGGGCTAACCCTGCCATCTCCTCCCCTCTGCCC
>PVIU01024429.1:0-25580 GCA_004026605.1 Ondatra zibethicus
CCTCTTTTCCCCAGAGAGCCACAGCTGAATCTGGTTCAGTCTGGCTTTCTTCTATTATTTTTATAATTTAACTCCTCTATATTTTTCTAATTGTGATACTTATTTACCAGTTGTCAAGAAAGAAGCTTTGATACTTTGATTCTAATGTCTTATTTTGAAGTCTTGCTGAGTTTTGTATTCTGTGATTTATATCATGAAGCACAATTCATAAAAACTCAGAGAGAGAAATTGGGGTTCAACCTGAAGGTCAGAAAAGCAAAATAGTCACCCACTGGCTCTTACCTATACACTGGCTCTTAGTCTGAAATGGTGAGTCTGCCTCCAAGAATCTCAGAATGAGACTGAGACTCAGAGCTGTCTCCTCCTGTTTTATAATCCTCTCTAGGGTTGGGATCAAAGGTTTGTACCACTAGGATTAAAGGCATGCACCACCCAGTTTCTATAGCAACTAGTGTGGCTACTGGGATTAAAAGGGTGTGTTACCACTGTCTGGTATGTATGGCTGTTTTACTTTCTGATCTCCAGGTAAGCTTTATTTATTAAAATAAAAATGAAATGCCACTACAACATTACATGTTGGCTGAAAATAAAGCAGATAAAGTCCAAAAATAACTGACAAGACTTTTATAAATATTTTTACTCTGTTATTGTGAAATACTCATTTATACTGTGTGAATATTTGTTGCTGTGATTGGTTTAACAAACAAGCTAACTAGACAGTAACTGGACAGGATAAGGCAGGGGGAGAGCCAGAGAATGCTGGGAAGAATGCTGGAGTCTCAGGAGTCTCCAGCAGATACAGAGAGAAACAAGATGGGCATGCCATATTGAGAAAAGGTACCAAGCCTAGATAAAATTTGTGGGTTGATTTAAAATGTAAAAATTTGCTAGTAACAAGTCTGAACTATTGGCTGAACATTTGCTATTCATATTAAGACTCCACATCAGTTATTTGAAAAAAAAATATGTTGAACGATTTCTTATTGGTCTTAATAATACAAACCTGGAATCAGATATTAGGGGATGAAAGCTGAAAGATCAGAGAAGCAGAGCAGTTAGCCACTAATTCTGACCTCCACAAAATCCTCAGATCGAATGGGGTATCCTGCCTCTATACGTAATCAGACTGAATGTTCTACACTCCTGTGTCCTCCTGCCTTATATTCCTCTCTCTACCCACTCATATTCCTTTCTGTCTCCACTTTCCTAGTTCTGAGATTTAAGGTGTATGACTCCCAAGTATTGGGATTAAAGGTGAGAGCCATCACCACCTGACTCTGTTCCTCTTTTAGACTAGACCAATCTCTTGTAGCCTATGGTCGCCTTAAGTTTACAAAGATCTGTCTGCCTTTGCCTCCCGAGTACTGGGACTAAACATGTGTGCCAACACTGCCTGGCTTTTATGTCTAACTAGTGGCTAGCTCAACACTCTGATCATCAGGCAAGATTTATTTGTTAAAACACAAGCAAATTATCACCACACATCCACCTACATGTTATATTAATCATAAAAACTGAGACATGAGTTATGTCTTAAACAAACAAATCCATGTTTTTCTATGATATTTATCAAGATGATGCAATAGATATCACTCAACACACAACTCTAGGCATCCCAGAATATTCAATGTGAGTGTATGTAAATCAGATCAACACAGTAAGTCACATGTTGGGTAGTATGAACACTAACTATTTGAAAAATCTGTCTTGTGCTTTAAAAATGAATGTTTCATGTAATTTATCAAAGAGAAAAAACAAGTTTGAACATATGCTTTTGTTTTGGGAATTAACAACTCATCATTAATTTTGAAGGAACGCTGAAATAAATTAAGATAGTCAGGATATAGCGCAAGCAAGAGTTGATATTGTCCTGGGTATCCCACGAAACCTTTACATGTTGTCTTAATTGTGGCATGGTCTACATTCTGATTAAAGACCAAGCATATTATAATGGGAGATATTTAGTAGGAAAGACAATTTAGTTTTGTATTTTAGTTTGGAAGTGTCTTGTGTTGATTGCTTGTGATCCTGTCTCATGCAATTTAGATTCTCTGATTTCCTCTCCTACACTTGAAAAGAAAAACATGTTCCGCTGCCCATGTCCACCTGGCTTTCAAAGTCCTCATGTCGCAGTTTGAATGATTTCCTTAATGTCCACGTGAGAAGGGTGGAGCTCACATAGTAGCTCAAATGAGACTTTGAACACTTATATAACAATCTAGGTCCATTGGAACACTAGTAACTCAGTTTGATGTACTATTCCAGCTTCTAAGAGATTACCATAACGCACTGTCATTTCATATCAGAAGGGATGTTTACTTCTGCAATACAAAGGACTTATTAAAGCTTTATAATTAGATAAAGTCCATTTATCAATTTATAAAATTAAGATGAAAGGGAAAGGGAGGTGAACAACTGATAAAATGGTGTCTCATATTCCTGAACAGACTGGTCCAGCACAAATAGTTTGCCTCTAATAGAAAAACAAAAGAACATAACATACTTTACATGAAATAACAGAGATATTACAGTTAAAGCTATTTACTTCGACTATAACAAGATAATTGATATTGCATAATCTGCATGAAGGCTTTATGTAGTACACTGGTCATTTCTTTTACTGTATTATATTTGATAGTAAGTAGCAAACAAATTGGTACTTATTGAAGGTATAAGTCAATAGACCGAAATATAAAAAAGAAAAAACGCCAGGCAGAAACTCACAGGTCAGACTTATTACGTGCACATACAACTGAATTTTTTTTTTTATTTTTTCTGCTTTCAGTTTAAAGTAGACCTTGGAGAATTCACGCATGTTTTTCAAGGACTGTGGACCTGCAAGACTACACAGTAGTTAGTGTGTTTAGCGTGTTTGAATGCCCAGTGTCTGTTTCCAGCCCTCTGGCCATATTGTCACTGAACTGTTATGCATGCAGTCATTGGATAAAGGATTAAATGGCACAATATTCGCAAAGGCATTTTGTAATTTTTAACATTTTAATGCAATGTAAATTATTTATACTGTTATAGTTGTGACAATGCCTCAGAATTCACAGTGCTAAATTCTAAATTACGTCAAACTGAAAAAAATAACACATACAGCCTTTCTTATTTGAAAACAATGAGATTGTATAAATTTAGAAATAAAGTTTTCCCCAGCCTGCTATACAGAGTGATTTCCAGAACAGGCTCCAAAGCTACAAAGAAACCCTGTCTCAAAAAATAAAATAAAATAAAAAGAAATACAATTTCCCATAAAAGTGTTAAATGCTGACTTTTAATCTTTTTTATTTGTTACATCATTAAACCTAATCCAGAAGGTAGGAAGGCAAAATGAAAGTGTCAGGCTATAGTTGTTTCTTGAGAATCCTCTGTTAAAGGTAGATAGATTTAATAATTTTGACCTATAATTAGAGCTGATTGTAGGAAGTAAAAAGTTTACTTGTAATAGATTTTTTTAAAAATGTACTCTTAGGCTAAATCAATGACTGGTACAAATAATTCTTCATGTTTTTGAGACATGCAAATGCATGATCACTGAAAACACAGAAACATTTATGTAAATTCAAATTTAACATTAATGCGAGTGGTAATAGTTTAGCCAAGTTGTTGCTAGAATGCCAATTACCTCTACTTTTCTTCCACCACCCTTGGTATGGCCACCTCCTGGGCAGATTTGCCCTGCTCCCCCATAATGCATGGCATCCTGCCACACCCAAACATCAAGCGTGGATTCAAATGACTCATCTTTATGGGTGTGTTCATGTTTACAGAGAGGTCTGGAGGTTTCAGCTTTAAATTTCCTTCCAATACGTTCTGAGAGTTTTCTGAATGAAGAGTCAGCTGTGCAGAGTGTCAGAAGTTGAGAGCAGTGAGAGAGGACCGACCTGTCTGCGTGAAATCCTCCAGTTTCTCCCTTGACTGGTAAGGCAGAAGCCGGCTTCTTCTCCAAGACATGCTCTCTCTAATCTCAAAGGATTCTGACTTCGAACCATGAAACTCGAACACTATTTGCCACAGTGGGGGTTAAGAGTTCTACTGTAGCAGGCCATTTCTCTCATGAAAGGCATCGCTCTTCTCAGGACACATAAATGGTTTGCACATTTGGTAATATCTTTGTATTAACTTGCTGTTGTTAGAGAGATGGTGATTAGTTAGTTATTTTGTTCAGGGTGTCTTCCCATGTACCATGGATAGGATAGTAGATAGAATAGGGAGAGAATTGCAATTGGGGTAGTTATTTATATCACAGATGAGAAAGACAGTATGCGAAATCAATAAGAATTTATAAAATGCATTAGAAAGCAGCAAGCAGTGTTAGCAAAAGTAAAGTTGATAGTAGGTAAATTTGTGTGAAGGAGCAAATGCTTTAGGCACAAGTGAGGAAGTTGGGGAAGTTTATAAATGAAGATGTCAAGTGAGAAATCCAATGATGAAGATATCTAGGGAAATGTTAATTAGAATAATAAGAGTGAGGATCCTGGGTAAAAATACTTAAATGGGGGAATTGGCAAAGGATATTGAGAAGGTGATGTTTGAAAGAACGTATCAGATGAGCACTCTAATAATAAGGATATTTGAGGAAAGATTGTGCTAAACAAACCAAACTATTGCCAAGGTCCTTAAGTGGGAACAGGTCAAGAATATTGTGGTTGGACAAGAACAAGTGAAGGACAGAAGAACACGGGTGAAAAAAAAGAGGGGGAAGGAGTTCATAACATTGTTAAAGCTAGATTTCTTGTCTATACAATAGCAGTTCAGTTCATGGTCGTTTAAACAGTAAGGATCAACTTGTGTGTTTGTTACAATCTTGTACTAGGACACAAATATAAACTCTTAAATTTTTAAATGAGATGGAATAAATTGTACACCAATCTTTAGGTTCCAAATTCTATTCTCATTCTTATCTATGGAAAACTCTTCTCTCTCTCTCTCTCTCTCTCTCTCTCTCTCTCTCTCTCTCTCTCTCTAATACAATAATTAATAAAAGAAAAAACTTACTAACAAAAATTTTGAAGTGCTGCTTTAATTGAGGACAATACACTTTTCATAAGGCAGAATATCATTATGGAACAATATAAATGTGTATGAAAACCATCCTTTCTTTTTTAGAACATTTACTATCACTGAAGCTTTCAGCCTTTAATATTTGGTATCCAACACCCTAATTTTATAACTTACAAACTTCAAAAATTAATGTAGAACAGTTTTTACAATGTCAAGAATATTATGAAAATAATATTACATACCTTATTGGTTTTACACATACTGTGAAATGGTGTAAAAACAAAACACTACATCACCACACAATTAGTACCAATACTAAACATGAATCATCTATGAATATATTATAAAAGATATATAGATATATAATAGTATTATATCAACACAGAATCTGTAGTGTTAAACATAGATTTTAATGAAGGAAGCATTATTGTTATTTAGGTGGGGAAAGATTATGTGGGGATATCTGCCCTAAAGAAAATATTACTAGGTTTTCTAGTATTGTTATTTTAAAAAAAATTGTTGAATTAATTGAGTAAACGTAGATAAAAATGAACAAGAAAATCTTGTTTTCAGCTTAGCCTGAATCAATGAATAAACTGCTGAAGCTACCAGAAAAAGTAACTATATTTGATAGTGTATATGAAAACAGTCAAACATGCAAGGGAAGACAATGCAGCTGCGGCCGTCAGAAGGTGACTAGGGGAGCAAGACTGGTGAGTGGAACACATCTGATCATGTGGGAAATGAGAGTGGAGGAGAAAGAGAAAGAGAAAAAGCAGAGGAAAAGAGGGAACCAGCAGTAATGAGAAATCAGAAAACATGTGCTCATATCCACAAAATAAGATACAGGGGAGATGAAAGGGCTTGCCTTGCAAGTGTAAGGGATTGAGTTTGAGTCCCAGAATCTACATTTAGAAAAGAAGAAGAAATCCTTGGCATGATTCCATATTCTTATATATGAGCACTGGGGAGATGGAGACAGGTAAATCACTGACCTTCACTGGCAAGCCCTCCACCTACTTGGTGATTGCAGACAAGTGAGTGGAGCTATCTGAGGAAAAAAACAAAACAATGTAGCCAGCACCTTCTGAAATGAAAACTGTACTTGTCCTCTTGCTTCAACATATATTTGCATAAATGTGAATGCACACACACAGAGACACAAACTCTTGTGCTCGTTGACATGCACACACACACAGGCACATACACACAGATAAAGAAAGGCCTAGACATACAGACAGACAGACAGGTAAATTTCTACTAGGCTTTCTGATGTAATGGCACAATTATGATCCAGGGACATCTACATGCATCTTTGTCTCAACATTTTGTTAGGGAATTGACTTTCCCATTGGGAAAGTTCATTATCTGAGTGCATGGTTATGTAACATAGAAAAGTTGTCTTCACTGGTGTTTGGTCAAAGCCAGCTATGCCCATGAATACTAAAAGCTATGAAATAGAGCTTGTAAAAGTCACAAGGAGGGCATCCTGGGGAATAGCTTCTGTCATCTACTAGGAGACTTTGAGCTGGCTCATTTCTTTAGATTGCTTTTGTGCCCTCAAAAACCTAGAATACTTCCTGTTACTTAGTCTAGTGATAATTTAGGGGGAAATTACTCTAGTTATATACAACCACCAAACTTCCTTGCTTTTTCCCTCTGAAGTTTCAGGTACTCTCAATATAAAGTGTTACTTATAAAAGACATAGAGATTAACAATCCACTGTCCACATTTTCAAGAAGCTCATGAGATAATGAAGAAGAAAAAGAGAAAACCACAGGGGAAGAAATGAAGAGTTGTTAGGCTGTTAAGTGGTCTGCAAAGTTACACTGGAGTGCAAACCCCCAAAACATTAGGGAAACAACTTACATGATTATCCCAACTGTGCAGTTCAAACTGTGCATGTGATTGCAGGTAGGAAGCCATGTAGATGATAACTGTGAAGCAGGTGTATTTGAGAAATCTTATGAATTTTGATTCTGAGAGGGTGAAGATGTCTTAAAGCTGGCACTGTACAGAAGTAATGAGTTTCCATAACCCTCTCATAGGCATTTGTACTGAAGTAGCCATTTATTTTGATATGTATATGTTCCAATTGGGCTTGTGCCTTCCTATCTATCAATTTTTAAACATTTATTTATGTACACAAGTGTTTTATTGCATACATGTCTGCATACCATAAGCATGTTGCATGCTTGTAGTGATCAGAAGAGAGCACTGGGACCCTACAAACTGGAATTATTGATGGTCGCAAGGCACTATGTAGGCTCTGGGAATCAAACTAGGGACTTTGCAGAAACAAGTGCTTTTAACTGCTAAACCATTTCTTCATGTTATTCTGAGTTATTTATTATTTATGGTCTCACTTTTGATTGTAGTAGGAAAATTACAGGCAGATTCAAGCAACATGTTAAAGACAATGTGTGCAAAATTAAAGGGTTCAAAGATAATCAAGGAAAATGGATTAAGATTATTTTGCATGAGTTTGTCGCAATTTATTTTTTATTTAAATTCACACTCAAAAAGATGGAGAAAAGTAAAAGAAGGGAAACACTCTATGTCACCAACTCAGTTTGGCAAATGAATGTTATAAAAATACTTTCATTAGAAAGACAAATATGTGTACAACCCAAAGTGTAATCCTTATTGTACTTAGGACACATAAAAATTTTTAGATAAAATTCACAGATGAATAGGGTTTTTTAAGGTATATTGCCTATTCTTGTTGTTTTGAACAACACATTCCAGGAAGATGAAGAAAAAATTTACAAACTCCTTTGTTCTTGACCTGACCTGTGAGGAACACAATGTTGAACATTACAACCTGTTCCCATATCTCCATCAAGCGGTCCTATGGGTGGTCTTACTGGTGTCAGCAAGTCCCTAAACTTCTGAGACAAGAGAAATTTAAAAACAGAATTTACTTACAAATCACTACTACTTCTAAGTGAATTCTGAATGCATAAGTTTTAATATTGTTGTGTAAGTAACCAGCAAGTGCTTTACTTTTCTGACCACTGGATAAGAGTCTCCAAATCTTTACACAGACAATGTGTTAGGTTTCATAGACCATATGGTTTTTTCACAACTATTTGTTACTTCATTATAACCCTATAGCGAAAGACATTATGCAAATGAATGTGACTATCTGTCAGTAAAGGTCTACCTCATCATGTGAGAATTCCATTAACCATATCAGTTTTCTAAAAAACCAAGAGCACATGGCTTTGATCTGCTTTAACCAAGTCATAATATTCTGTGCTTGTTTGGTTATCAATGGGTGTTTTCCCAATTAATAAAATATATTAAATTTTTTCTCACTTACTGAACCCTACATTTTTTTCATAGTGATTTCCTTTAAAATAGTTTGGCTCATTTGTTCCATGCAGCTACTGATTTTTGTTTATTGTCTTGTATAGTTTGTTTTATTTTCTTTAAAGAAAGGTACATTGGATTTGTTTTTTACATTTAAAAAATCCTTTTATGAAGTATTGATTTTAATTACTCTACTTTTCTTTGTCATAGTTTCTTTATATTGACAAAAGAGAAAAATCATTGATATTTCATATCAGTAAGACTAAATTTCTTACTGAAAGGAAGGATCATCAAAGACTTACAGATGGCTAACCATTATGATTAAGAACATAGGCTTCGTCCACTCTTCTCTCTGACACTGGCTGTATGATCTTTAATAAGAAGGTTTTCTTTATGTTTCCTCAGCTATAAAATGAGGTAAATGACTACTTCCAAATAGACTTGTTAAAAAGAGTCAGCAAATTAATACACAAGAACAATCATACATATCAATATATGTTAAACACAGCACTCTATGGATAGGTACTATTATTAACCCACTATCAAAATATACAAAATTTTTTATAAGTACAATCATTTCCCAAACTAGCAAAACTCTGAGACATAAATGCACTAACTAGTACAGAAGGAGACTAGAAAATTCTGGGTCGTTTTTACTCTACTCCACTTTCTTCTCCATTCTAGGTCCCCTTGTCTCCTTTCTGAACCTTTCTGACTTTCAAAAGCAGGACCTGTCAAGGTCACCAGTAACACAAAAATTTTTGTTTAAAATCTACTGACCTTGGTAGGAATAGATAAGTTACAGCTCTGAATTTCAGATTTTCAATTTGCAAAGCCAAGTTAATAAGATCAACACCAGAAGGTACTTTAGAGAGGTATAAGAATATTTTAGTTGTCAAAATTTGAGTGTATTATCCCCTGCTTGGTGGTAAAGGGGTGGAGATATGAAAGCTTCAATTCTTGTTTCCTCCCTTTCTTACCTGGAGATCAACTAACCTATCTCATGAGTTTAAAAGAATATTGCATGCATGCATCATGTGGCCTTTTAAAAAAAATATGGAACAATAGCTACAGTTACAGTGATTTCTCTGTGACTTTGGAGTGTAAACGCAGTGCTGGAATGTCCATGTAGTCATAGATCAAAGATGTCATCTCTAATTAGTTAGCACGCATTAGTCTCCATGACTCACTCCTGTTGGTTCAATTGAAAACTGGGCTATTATTTAATCTCTCTTTAAAACACTCACAGAGTTAAATCTCACAATACTTTATGTGACAGTATATGAACAAATATTAAATTTGGAGTTATTTTAAGAGCTTTTTTTTATTATAGTATAGCTAAACTGCCCTCTCCTCATTATGCCTTTTTGATTATAGTGTAGGAGAATCTTTTCTTCTCATTGTAACAGATGATGTAATATTTTTAAAGGTAGTGTAGGAAACCACTTATTAATCATGTCTTTCTTTTGGTTTTCTACACTTCAGTTACATCTTCTTAACCTAGTGCCAACCACCTACAACATAGACATGTGCACAGTCTCTCTCTCTCTCTCTCTCTCTCTCTCTCTCTCTCTCTCTCTCTCTCTCTCACACACACACACACACACACACACACACACACACCCTCTTGACTTATCTCTGACAATTACAATGTGGGAATATCAAGTGATTTTTCTGTTTTCAGACCTTTTAAGCCTACCCATATTAATGATTTTTCCTTCTGCTCTAGTTCAGGAGTTGATCTGCCCTGGCTATTGCTTTATCTCTGTCCTTTAAATGATCCCTGTTCCCATATGTTTAAGCTTGATGCTGTTAGATGGTGCCTTCATTTAATCTTCTGATTTCCATAGAATCCAAAATTGAATGGCTAATGAAACATACCTCTTTGTCTGGCCTTTGAAGGGAATATTCAGATCTTATAGGACTTAAAGTTGACAGTGAAAAATTATATTTTTGTCTAAAATGATAGTTGCCTACAATGCATTTAATTGAGGTTAAAATTAAATGACTGGCCTAAAAACATAAATCGATCAATAGAAATGCACAAATAAAATGAACTACAAGCATAACTACATGAGATTGGCTACAGAAAATAGAGCAGTATATCCATTATAGGCATAGAAAATCTGTACATTGCACTCTCACTTTAGAGCCACAACTTAAAACATTATGATGACATTTGAAGTTAAAAGTTTAGCAATTAGCAAATATTTTACTAACTCCCAGTGTTGAAGTAATAGAAATCTATCAATTCTCTATTTCTTTGCATATGTTTCCCTTTTAAAACTTTGTATGTAAAACACTGCTGTAAAATGTCCTCAACATTTTTTTTCATTTTCTGTACAAGAGGCAGAAAAGTAGCTTGTATCATACTCTTTTACAAACTCCTTTTACATGTATTCTCTCTACTAGCTGTGCTTAACCCACATGTTTTAGACAGTTTGATGTACATACAACTAAACAGTTGGTTGCTTATATGCAGAACTTCATGTGATTGTTCTGGTCTTGCTAAATCAATGCACACAAGCACAATATAATACAGCCAAGATGGGATACAGTTTTGCTAGCCTTATTTACATTGTAGATATATTATACACATGTCTACAGTGTTCATAATTTTTACTAGTAATTTTTTATATTTGCAAAAGATGAACTCACACAACAAAACTAAACATAAGACAAAATGAAAGTGAGAATTTCTAGGTGTTGAAACATCTATTTGCTAGGTTTCTTATGTCTTTTCATTATTTAGAATTATGTTAGGTGAGTTATCTTGTTTGTCCAATAAACCTACTGAAATCTTTTATGTGTTCTCCTGTACAGGAGTGAAATTATTAAACTCATAAGTATATAAATTGTGACTTGTGTAATACTGTTTAGAATAGAAAGGAAAGGAAGTTCTGCCTCTTATGTCTGTGTTTCCATTCCTGTCTTCCATCCTTTTTGAAACTGTATTAAAATATCCTTTGGTCTTATCCTGAAATTCAATTGTATCAAAGAGTCTAGAAGAAGTTAAACATGCTTGTTTGAAAACGGCTTTGGTTTTGAATTAAAACTGATGTGTAAGGATAGAGAAGAATATCTGTCATGCAAGGTCAATAACTATTATTATGCTGCTTCTATAATAGCAGTTTACTAGTTCATCTGCAAACAGATTTGTTAGAATAAATTTATTCTTCCTTTTTTGAAATGAATGGAGGTTGAGTTACCTCATACTAAGAAATTCTGCTTATAATTTGCAAGTAGTGTTGAAATTTAAGTGCATTTACTTTATATGGAATTTCATTTCAAACAAACATACAGATGCAATTAACAAAACCATCTTTAAATAGCCAATTTAAATATTCTAATTTCTAAGTTTATATTAAATTTTATTATAACTTTTAAATACTAAATCTCTGGTACTACATTTTCAGGTCTAGAAATGACACAGTGTATTCAGTCTGAGCATTGTGGCATATCTTTAATCACAGAACTGGAGAGGCAGAGAGATGTGAATCTCTATGAGTTCAAGGCCAGCCTGGTCCGCAGACTGAGTCCCAGGCCAAGAAGGGTTACATAGAGAGATCCTGTCTGAATATATATTCATTCTAGAAACTTAAACAACTTTGGAAATACTATTATGGTTCCACTTTTGATTTCTTTCTCATATAAGGGCCAATGTATTTTGTAAAATGGCTTCAAGAATCCAGACATGATGACTTTATTAACACCAAAACAGACTATCCAGAGCTCAAATGGAAAGACCGAGTGTATGGGTCTCTAGGAGGCTCAGATTCTGTTTATCTGCAGCACAATGGAAAGAAGAATGGAGGTGTTTGCCTCTGCAGCAGAGTTTTCTTAATCTTGTCGAATATGATAACTGAAAGGCATGTTATGCATCCCTGTCTCTATACACCTGGAGAGTGAAATATGGGACTCACTCACTGTGAGGGTAGTCCATATCCTACGGCTTTGGTTTCTAATTTCTGAGAATCAACACAAACAAAAGTAGATATTAGGTGGGCACAGAAAGACAAAATAATCTTAAAACATGGGCGAGCATATTGGTAAACTAGTAGGAATCTCCAGGAAATAGCTATGTAGAGCCATGGGTTTAGTATCAGTTTAGCATGTCCATCTGCTATTCTATAAGAGACAAGCTGATAGGGAGAGAGAGCTGTCTTGCCAGTCATTGCTACTAGATTCCTGTGTGGCTTTGATCCTGCTATCTGATTCATGTGGCTATCAGTTTCTTCACTTTAAGAAAAAAGGTAGGTGTTCTTATAACTGCTAAAATTTGCTTTTCTTTTATATAATGGTATTACTAAAAATTTTTAAAGTCTTAGATTATTTGTCTATTAAAAGGAGATGATAATGAATTTCAACATGTCAATTGTTTTCATAGATTTTTTTAAGACTTTATTACTGTCTGGAAAACATATAGGAGTAAAAATTATTTGCTATTTCATCCAAAAGCATATAAAGAAACTTTATAGACAAAATTACTCATAGATAAAGTAAATCAGAGTTCATTTAAATATGAATTATAAAATACCTAATCAATAAAGGGATTGAAGAATCTCTGATTAAAGATTACAAATCTTTTTCTATAGGTTAAAATGTCAGAAAGAACTTTCTGTATATATTATATCCAGAATAAACTTTAAAATATCAAAGTTCAAATTTTGCTTTTTTGGTATAGTAAGCAATACAGTCACTTGTAGAAAATTGTAGGCATCATAATTTGTGTTTAGTCAATAATGGCTATATTCTGCCATCTAATGATGTAAAGAGATTCAATAGGATTTGGGAAATCTTATCTCCTGATAGAAAATGTCAGACTGTTTAATGCTCTGCTTTTTTTTTTTTTTTTTGGCGGGGGTGGATTTTCCCTCAAGTATTAACACCAAAGTTTGGTATATAAAGAGTATCAATGGACATGTTCTTGAGCTCTACAAAACTAGGACTTGAATTTTGAAAGATATTTTAGACAAAATATATAACACACATTTAAAAGAAATATTGTCTAATATAGTTATTATGAATGTGGTGTGGCCTCATGTGAAAATAATTGCACCCATTTGCTACTCTCATTTCAGACAAAAGAATTAGGTAAATAATGTGACTGCCAGAAAATATAAATATGAAGGAGCTAAATATGAAAACAGATGTTCCATTAAGCATTTTCAAAAATGAAATGTAGCTCATTTTTAAAAGCTATCAAAAGATAACAACAACTGAGAAGACTTCTTGTTGTGGACAGGGCTACTGAGAAAGGCGGTATTTTTTAGGCTCATTCTTTTCAACTTTTCAGATTGGTTCTGTGATACATGACAAACTGTCAAGTTTTTCAGAAAGGATGTATAATACATGACATCTTAAGGGTAAAGTGGAAAAAGCCCACACATCACTGAGCAATCACAGTTTCTCATCTCTAGAGAGAAGTCCATTACAAACTATGGCATCCGTCTAGTGATTATGATGGTATACTTTATATATTTATTTGAGTGAGATGCGGTACTCAAACATTTAACCAGACATTAAGGATTTTTGCAATGCTGTTTTAGGATAATATCACTTGAAATGAGTAGATTTGAATAAAGCACTGGCCCTTCCCCTACTCCTACATACAGTTTGATAGAACTTTACATGACCAGTTGAAGACTTGATAAAGAAGCTGGACAAGAGGAGAGACCTAAACATGAGTCATGACACATTACATTGGTCTTGCCCACCTTTTAGATGTAGACTGCACATTAGCATTTCTTAGCAGTCAGGTTCCTCACCTACAGAGAAGTTATCACAGTTAACTATGCATCTAAAGTTTGAACTGAGACAAGAACAGATATGGGCTCTCTTTGTTTTCTGGCTTTCCAAGTGTAGGTTGTGTTAATACACACCCTTCTTTATCAAATGAATTAGTTACTCATAATAAATTTCACAATACACACATTTCACACATATATCTTAATACGTGTTCATTACAAGTATTTTTATAGAATACATAGTCACATTTTATTGTTTATATTATTTCTTTAAAAATACTAATATATATGTAGCTATATCCACATGGAATCAGTAAAGTCGTTTCAATCACATGAAATATCTGGATAATTAAAAATCAGTTTTTGTAGAAGCTAATGTTTTACCATCTTCTCTAGTGTCAATGGGATGTTAGATATATTGAAAAATAATTCCTCACTTTAAACCCAAATTCTACAATTCTATATTATGAAACAAGCATATATATATGTATGTTTATGCATATACAAAATCACGTTAAAATTAGCACCAAAAAGTTTTTATTTATAATATGTTTCTTGATACCACAAAACGTTTAAGAAGCCACCTGATTCCTTATCGTGATTTTTAAGGGTGGGAAGATTTCTGCATCTTTACATTCTGAGTCCTGCTTTCATCATGAGTCTGCATACACATTAGCCACTCGCTTTCCATCTCTCTCCCTGATCTTTATGCTGTTTTGTGATACCTTATGTTCTTCTGGCACACAAGTTAAAATTCTAGCACAGCAGCCCTTATGCACCAAAGGAATGAAAATGAAGGCAAAGCTTTGCTGTTATTTGTTCACTGCCACTTACCTGCCCAGAAGCAGAAACTCTCCAGCTAGACCCAAGCGCCTCATGGCCATCAGCAGGCCTCTCACTGTCATGCCTTCGCAGAAGCAGGCTACCACCCGGGCCTTGGGCAAGTGACTTCTGAGCTTTTTCAACAGCTTGTCGAAGCTCTGCTCGCCAGCATTGCTGTAGATTTTGTAAGAGTGGGCGATGCAAATCCCTTCCTTGGCTGACATATCTTTGAAAGCCTCCATCCCACTTTCTCCATAGTTGCCTGTATAAAAACAAACATACAAAAAGTGATATTGAATTGTCAGGAATGCATTTATTAGATACAATAAGAATCTTTTCTCTTAATTGAAATGTAGAACAACCTGTTTCAGTGCATACATACATTGTACAAGGTTCAAATTGTTACATATTTGTTTCCTCAAGTTTTATTATTTTACATTGAAAAAAAATCCAACAGTTGTTTCTTCTAGGTTTTCAAAATGAACAGTTCTTGCTATCATCTAACCAGAACTTCTTTCTCCAAACTATGATACTACAGCTAACCATCTTTGTTCTGTCTCCTCCTTTTATACTCTCTACCCCACCCCAGCCTCTGGTTACCACCCTCTACCATTTTGCTCTCAATTCCTGTAAAAACAGCTTTTCTAGATGTCTCTTACCAGTGAGGTCATATGGTACTTACATTTCAGTGCGTTACTTCTTCACATAATACATTGTTACCCATCTCCATCCATGTTGTCACTATAGCAAGATTTTATTCTTTCTTATGGCTGAATAATATTTGATTGTGTAGCAACCAAGTGCTCATCAGTAAAAAGAACATTTAAGATGTTTTTATTTATTAACAACATCAAAGTACAGCCTTGATGATCACGAATAGGCAGCTGTCTCTTCAGCACTCAAACATGTTTGTTGTTTAATATGTACTCATACTTTAATATAAAATGATTGAGAACACACCACTGGCTGTTTTTATTCTATGCTCTCTTTTTCCCTCTTTGTATGTCATTGGATGATCATTGAATCCCACTGCTGGGGTTTGAATATGGTTTATCCTCCAAGATTCCTGTTTTCGGGGTCTGGTCTGCAATGTGCTCACCTGATGTGGAAATTTTAAGTGGGCCTAAGAAAAGGTGATCAGACCAACAGGATTCATTCTCATATTCCTTCTGCTGGTAGGTGGGCAAGGTCTGCCAGGACAGATTAGTTTTCACTGCTCATGAAAAGGGAAAGTTTGGTTCTTACACAACATCTTGCCTTTTTGCGTGTACACATTCTTTTTCTACCTGAAACAAATTTCCTTTATCTCTCCTCATAATTAATAATAAAACCAAACATTATTACTATGCTATTTAGACTTTCAACCTATCCAAAGTACTAATCCAAATAAACTTCTTTTTTACATACATAATTCAACATTAAGTATTCTGTTCTGGTAACACAAAACGTATGACAATTGGCCCTTTAGCCAAAGTATGTATATGAAGTTTATTCTCAGTATAAATATGCATATATTTAGATACACAGTGTGTACATATAAGCATATACAAAATACATTCTATATGAATAATATATGTGTCATAGAAATATTATAGAGCATCTTAGTATATAAAATGTTGGGGCTACAGAAGTCCTTGTATTCCCCTTGTCCTCACAAAGAAGCACTAAGAGAACCAGGGATGTTAATCTCACAGGGGTGTCTCCTCAAGAGAGGAGATAAAATCTAGTATCTGCACTCCATATAGAAATCTGGAAGTGGGGGGAATTAACAACTTGGTGACCTTTTAGCTATCTGAAGGGACAGACTTCACCTTAATTCCCCAGAGTGATCATCCCAGACTCTTTCCTCCCTAGCCATTACCCATCCTTAGATGTCAAAAGTACTTATGGCTGCTGACCTCTGTGCTATCAGTCAGAGACCACACTAGATTCTAGGCCTTTTGCCTATAGAACCCACCCTCGTGGTCACGTGTACTTTGTAACAGAGTCACTGTGTGGTCACACCTTATGCTTTATTGTATTCCTGGAACACGACAGATTGGACTGATTAGTGCCTGGAAACCTTTCCCAGCTGTACTTTGTTTTAAATATACTATAATGAACTGCCTGACATTAGACTTCCTGAAGTCTGATCCAAGTTGATAAAGTCCAGGTTTACATTCTTGTCTCTCTATGTGTTTTATTTACCTCTGGGAACTCTCCACAATAAAATGTATATTTTATGTAATATATTAATTGTCATGAATTTATTACTTGGTGTTCTAAAATGCAAAGAGCCCAACATATTCTCAACTGATATTAATCCTGTCATGAAACATATAAACTTATTTTTAAAAAAATCCAATTTTCATTCTATGTATTCAAAGAGCAGTTAATGATATAGATAATTCCAAAATCTAACTGCATCCAAAATACAATTTTAGAGGTGAGAATATGTTCATCTCTTTCTTCTTCCTGCTTTTTTTGTTTATTTTTGAGACTTTATTATTTACAATATTTCCCTTCCATTTTCCCCTCCAAATTTCCTCATAACACCACTTTCTTCAAATTTTTATTATTTTTATTGCATCAATTTTTATTGCATGCATATATGTATTTTTATTTCTATATATTCCCAAATATAAACTGTTGAGTCCATGTAATATTACTTCTTTACATGTTTTCAGGGCTATAGGAGGGAAAACCAGACAGGGAGTGACGCGAGTCTGTGAGAACAGGAGAATTCTGGGAAAGGGGAAGCCCATTCCTCCCCAGTCCTGTCCCAACCACAGAAGAAGGAAGATGTGATTGCTCTGCTGAAAAAGGGCTAAATGGCCGTGGGACCTGGTGGGAGGACAGAAAACCTCAGACAACAAATGGTGCCCACATGGACAACTGCATCCACATAAAACCTGAGAAAGTTTGGAAAGTAATTCTAGTCAGAAAAGAATAGAGTAAAGCATGGCTTCTTGGTAGCAGCAATTTCTCGGGTCTGTTCTGCTGGCTAGAGGTAAGCAAGAGCTCTCATTTAAGAGAGGCTTCCTCACTCAGCTTTAGCTGCAAAACCTTGCAGCTCTTTTAAGAGGTCCTGCCACAAAACACTTACATAGTGTTGATGAAAAGCCGACCACATGCTTTTTGGTTTTCAGCCATAGCAGGAAAAAAGCCGCGCTGTTTTAAAATGTTGGCTTTCTGGGCTGTCCTGCCAGGACAAACTCTGACTCTTTCAGGCAGGCAGTCCGACTACAGAGGGTTTGAGTGTGTTTTGTGGACACACTGCTGCAGCTTACTTGCTGGCAGGGACTTTGAAACACTGTAGAGTTGTGGCAGTGAACACGGCTCTGGCCGGTACCTCAGCTATGAGGCTGGAATTTCATAAGGCTAAGGAATGGGCTGGGTTCAGCTGTCAAAGCCACGGCTTTAACCCTACCCATATAGTTGGTAAATTAAAGACTCTTGTGGTCAGAAAAAGAGAGATATACAGTAAAAGGAAGGTTCAAAGTCAAAGAAAACCTCTAAATGGTTTACAGTGTGTTAAAAATATATGCAGGCTTGAAAAAATGTTTAAAGTTCTTAAAATAGAAAAGAAAGGGAGAGAGTAGTTGGGTCTGGTGGTACATACCTTTAATCCCCACACTTGGGTGACAGAGGTAGAATGACCTCTGTGACTTCAATGTGTGGTAGCACACACCTTTAATACCAATGACTGGGAGGCAGAGACAGACAGATCTCTGTGAGTTCAAGGTGTGGTAGCATACACCTTTAATCCCAGCACTGGGGAGGCAGAGACAGGCAGATCTCTGTGAGTTCAAGGATAGTCTGGTCTACAGTGTGAATTCCAGGACAGCTAAAGATGTACAGAGAACTTGTCTAAAAAGGTAAAAGTAAAAATAAAAGAAATAGAGGTTAAAATAAAGCCAAATAAAAATGGAAAATATACAGAGAATCTGGATACTGTATGTTATTATGCTGTCTTTGAATTGTTTGAATGCTGAAGTAGGAGCAACAGCTGCTAAAAGATATTTGCTTATAAATGCTGCGGAATTAACCCCAGATAGGTATTTTGAAAATACCTTGACTTCAAAACTGAAGTCAAAAAGTATGTTACTTTGGAGAAGAGATTTTACTTTTGTTTCCACAGGAAATGAGAGGCTGTGGATTCATTCTGAGTTAAGAAAAATCAGGTTTGATCAAGGAAGACCACCTGAGAAATCTCTGGTAGGAACAGAGGGCCCGGATGTCTGAGTTCTACATCTAGAACAGATTCAAGATGCTGCCTGAGATGATCAAGACTCACAGGATACTCCAGTCAGGACTTGATCATAATTCTAAATTTTCTTTAGGTCTCCATAAGATTATCAGTGCCCCCAATCAGCACAAAGTAGCCTGGAAAACTATGCCCACATTCCCAAAAATGGACTATGGATGTTCTTGTGTGTGTGTGTGTGTGTGTGTGTGTGTGTGTGTTTTAGAGGGGGAAGTGGTGTGGGACAATTGTCTATATTCTGTCAATTATGTTTTAAATAAATGCTGATTGGCCAGTAGCCAGGCAGGAGGTATAGGTGGGACAACTAGACTGGAAGTAGATGCAGGTCTGTGAGAACAGAATTCTGGGAAAGATGAAGCCCATTCCTCCCCAGTCCTGTCCCAACCACAGAAGAAGGAAGGTGTGATTGCCCCACCAAAAGAGGGGTAAATGGCTGTGGGACCTGGTGGGAGGACAGAAAACCTCAGACAACACAGGACTGACTGTTTGGCACTGGACAACCAATTGATATTCTCTTTCCTGTGCAGTGCTACCACTTCTGCTCCCAGATTTGCTCAGTTTCCTGTAGTTCTTTGTGTATGGTTGAGGCTTTATAGGCTTTTCCAAGTGACATTTGGCATCTTCTACAGTTTTTAGGAGGCCCTGCTGATCAGAGGCTGTGGTCTACCATAGCCTAGCAACTTTCTTTAAACACAGTAACATGGGGGACTTATTGCCCCCAGAAAAAAAGCTTCCTGCTCTTACCTAGCTTTATCTGGAAGATGTGTCCTTGCCCAGGATGCCTGACTTATCTCAAGGCTTTCCCTTCACACAATTTCCTGCAAATAGTCTTTCCCTGATGATACACATGGTAATTAAACAAGTGATATAGTGATTTTGATAGGGCCATGGTTCCATGAATCCAGATATATGATAGGAGTGTGACAACTAATTTAAATTATGGTTGGTCCCCGGGGTTCCCTATTCTATATATTTGATGTACTCCAAGAAAAAGTTGAGGTGATTAACCCAAATCTGTTTTCCTGACTGTTGTTTCCTTTGTACCCATGGTCATCTGAACCCTATTTTCTGCTTCTGTTCTCTCTACCCTTCGGGAACAATGCAACCAACAATTCTGAGGATCACTGCAGAAGTTGAGCTGCATAAAGTCAAAGGAAAAGGAAGATTAAGATTGACAGTCATCTGTGAGAGAAAACAGACCAGGGTCGTTATATAAGTTATCCCATTGAATTCCTACAGTAATATTTTGAGGTATATGTTATTACTGGCATTCCATAGACAACACAATCACTGCCCTCAAGGCTCAGAGTTATAAATATGACTAGTATGAAAAGGCTGAGCTCCATGCAGCTCCAAAAGTAAAGATTCTTCTCACTTTGTTTTTCTATAATTGACCCCTGAGAACCTCAAAAGTCCAATTATATAGGCCAGATAGATTGGCACAAAGAATGCATGGGTAGTATTAGACAGCTGGGTTGTAGAATATAAAAGTATAACTAGCCTAAAATCAGGTAGACATAGGAGGTGGTATCTATCAAGAACAGCAAATATCAAGTAAATGAGAGCTATAAGGCACCCAGTAACACAGCCCTGGGTTATACAAAGATAAAAGTCAGCAAACAGGTAGATGGGTAGGCCTGGGCTGGAGCACATATCTCAGTTTTACTACTGTGCTTTACCAACACACAAGTGCCTTACTCAGATGAGCCCCTCAGATTTTCAGGATGCAATATTGCATAGTTCTATCCATACACAGGATACAGGAGAACATTCTAGCTTGGCTTGAAGTCCAAACACTGATGTGCAAACTGTGTGGATTTCTGTTTATCTCTAGAATTAGAAGCAATGAGAAACCTCTGTGATAGTGGCAGGTGGACGATCCATTTATTTTTTAATTAACAAAGTTTAAAGGGTGCTTTCTGGAATATGTGCCAAGAGACCTAAATTATTGGCTTTACACTAATCTGAGTAATCTACTATTCTTTTTATTTTTAGACAGTTCTGTTTCTCAGCTATTTTGCTAGCAACACTTTGATTTAAAATGGAGTCAGTCATATAAAAAAGCTTGAAATTAGGCATAATGAGTATGATATAAGTAATAAAAGCCAATAATTTCATAAAAAACAGGAAAATGTATTTTAAAACGTCATGATCTTTAACCTGCTACCTAACAATTTCGCTTTAACACTGTCTTTACTTATTATGCAACATGTTAGATAAAGCAAGTTGGAATAGAGGAGAAATATTTGTATTGAAGAAACTCAATTTAGAAACTATATTCTCATCTTTTACACCTGAAACAAAAACAACACACTTAAATATTTGCAGTGCATATATTTCACACATTTAGAGTATCTGGTAATTAGTTTGGGTTCAAGTTCACCTATTGGAGTATCTCTACTTGAACAACCCACAACATATTGAAGCTAATAGCATTATTCATGAACTTTAGACACAACATTAAGCTTAAAGCAGAAGAAGAAAATGTGGTTTCTCAGAGGCATCTAGGACCTAAACTGTCCTAGATGAAAGAAAGATGACACGGGACAATCCTACTCTCCACTCTGTTTTGTTTCAAACTTACAACCCCTCTAAACAGTTTAGACATAGATTTGACATAAAATGTTTATAAAATCACAACTTGCATTTATTTTCAAAAGTCCAGTGTAATCTGGAAATCTAAAAAGGAGGCTACGGAACCAGCTAAATAACTCAGTGCCTAAAGGTGCTTCCTGCTGAGGCTGAAGACTTGTGTTTAATCTATAGAACCCTCATTACAGAAAAAGAGAACAGACTCCTGCAAATGGTCCTCTGACAATATACATGCACTCTGTATCATGTGTATGCACAGGTGTTCACACCGTCTCTTTCAAGTACACACAGATAAGTAAATAAAAGCAAAAATATAAAAAATAAACATGAGTGTATATATTTGAATAAATGGGAAATTTAAATAAAGCTGTGTCTAAAGGTTCATATAAACTCTGTATTCTGTACACATTTGGAAACAATGGGAACATTGGGAAAATGTCTGCAAATTTCTTAAAGAGAGAAATAGATTTTAAGTAACATATATAAAGAAGAAAAAGTTTAGGAAAGAGCTGAGTTTCCAACATGGAATTTAGTCATTAAAGAAAGCTATCATGTAAAATAGGACTCAAAGATGTTACTTAACTTCAGTAAGAATGAATCTAGAGAAAATTATTTGCAGATGGCAGAGGAATTATGAAGAGAAGTTTTATTTTCATAAAATAATGTATATCCATGTACCAAAGAAGAAAGAATCAAGCAAAGGAAAAACTGCAAAGCTGTTGAACCTGTGATGTATGGCCAAGTCAACAAGTTTGAACGACTTTTTTTAATCTTAACTTTAGTCCTAATACTTGTAGTTGTGATAGATATCTTTTCCAAACTGAAAAAAATCTATAGTTCATATATTGAGACAGATGAACTGACATTGACATAGTGAAGAAGAATGAAATTTAGAAACATAGATTAATTTTTTAAAATTTTCTTTTGTATTTTAAATGGATTACAGAAAAAGAATGTAGTAGTTTGACTAAGAATGACCCCCCAAAACTCATAGATTTGAGTGCTTACTCATCATAGGAAGTGGCATGCCTTATGAGTATTAGGAGGTGTGGTCTTGTTGAAGGAAGTGTGTGTAAAACTCAACTACTTTTCCAGCATTGCCTGCATGCAGCCACACATTCCACCGTGATGGTAATGAACTAAACTTCTGAAACAGTAAATAAACCTCAATTAAATGTTTTCTTTTATAAGAATTACTATGGTCATGATATCTCTTCACAGCAATAGTCACTGACTAAGACAAGGATGATTTTTTTTTTTCTAAATTTTGTGAAATGGCCCCATAAGAATGGCAGTTAGGAAACCCAACAAGGGCATTCTGACTCAGAAAAGAGAGTTGGGAGTTCTTGCCAGTCTTTGTAATGGATATCACTGTGGGTAACAACAGTACTGTGTGAAATTATAAAGTGAGATAAAAAAAAAAAGACAGCCCTGCATGGTACCCGCAAAGTGTCAAATATCCATGTATTACTTGAAAAAACATTGTGACATTTACTTCTGAAACTAAACATGCAATAAATATGTTCAATGAGTCAGGTAACACTGAACTCCTTGGGTGTAGGCTTGTATGTATGGAGTTTAAAACTGCAAAACACACATATTTATGCCACTCCTCGGTCTGAGGCACTTGCAGCTGAAGAGGAAGAAAAAAAAATGCAGTGGCAATAAGTATTAGGTAGGGAAAACTAGAGAGAGGTTTTGTCATTGAGTTTCAAAAGGGAACTTCTTCACAAAGTGCTTCACACAGGGGAGTAGTCTAGAACATGAACTCAGTAGATGATTTTATAGCTCCTACCATCATCATTACCATAATTACCATAAAGAAAGGTGGCATTTACCTAGTTTATGTAATTATTGTAATACCAAGTACTGTACTTGCTAATCCAAGTGCATTAATATAAAAACTAATTAACTTGTAGAAGTTAACATAATACAAGGCATTATTTCACAGATTTATGAATAAGGTGTAGGTGATGAGAAAACTTACCAAATAATTGCTAATTAATAGAAGAGCTGGAATTTCAACCCCTCTCTTTTGAATGTCCAATCCTGCATTCTTCCATCTGATATTGTTACTCTCAAGTCAGACATTAGGATAACAATTAGTTCAGCTGTGTATTTCTTCCAACCCACACTTCTATGCACCAGTAAATGTTTCCTTTGTAACTTATTTCTCAACCTACATATTATTTATCAAATAACTGCTGTGCCTAATTTCCAAATAAAGTAGAATCATGGATGATTTGGCACTTAATGATTCAAACCATATCACTTTTAGTAATCAACATTTAATTCTAATTACAGTCCTACAAAATATTCAGTGCTGAATTATAGCTCTATATAGACAATGTTCTGTATAATAAGAGGGGAATTTTGGAAAGAGTTGCTCCATCATCTAAAGTTATCTTCTTAATGATGTCATTGTTAGGCACAAAGAGACATGTGGGTTTTGACATTAGGACTTTTAGTGCATTCATATTTGAATTGCCTTGTTAATGTAGTTTGAGTTTATATCTGCAGTGTGGAAAAATACTACCCCTTTTCTTAAAAATATTTTGGAGACTTTTCCTCATTTCTATCTCTGGATATTCTTTCCAGAGGAAAATGAAATGTTGAGACAGACACTGTGACCCAAATTCTCATTCTAGTCCTATAGAATTCAGCTTCTTTAGGCTTTCTTTGTAGGCTGTCATGTTTGCAGCTGAAGCCTGTACTGCCAGTCTCATTAAGAGTGATTCTATTTGAATAGAAGGGAAAATCTCCATGTGCGACTGTGTGTCAATAGGTCGAGGGGATCTGGAAGGTATTTTGCCTCTTTTTTAAGCTCATTAATTACCACTAGTCCTTAATTCTAGCTAGATCTAATGACAGTGCAGAAATTGTCCTATCTTACCTAATGTGGAAAATCCTTTACAGCATAGCTAAATCTTCTCATGCTTGACAACCATTGCTGAAAAGAAGTCTGTTCTTTGACAGTGGCTCCCTAGTCCAACACTTCCTGAGGTTTAGACTTGCTTTGTGTAAATTTGTGATTTCCACAGGACTCAACTCTTCTTCATAACATGGAGAACAGGGACTCACTTTGGGTTTAGGAATGAGCAAAATAAATTGAAGTTGGTGCCATAGTTGTGTACTTGTTATCGGACTGAGTTTTATTTAGGAATGAGTAGTTATACTATGTTAGACCCATGGCTTTAGGCTTCTTATCTATTGTTCAGACCTGACCTGTCTCCTATGTGTTACTACTACGGTAGCCTCTGACTACATGCGACTACTGAACATTTGACTTATGTCTAATCCAAAAACATAGTTCTTTCAGTTTAAAACACTAAATTTCAAACATATATAAAAGAAAAACATCAGGTAAGACATCAATATTTTATAATATTGATGACATGTCAAAATGATAAAAATTATAACAATGATTAAATAAGATATACTCTTAAAATTAATTTTATAAATTTGTCTTTATTATCTTCAGCTATTTATGTGGGTAGTAATCTATTTCTATCACAGGATATATTATATATATTACATATATTATATATATATATATTAGTATCCTAATTTTTCAGAGCAGAATCTAAACTCCTTATAACATTTGATGATGTCTGAGTTTCCCTAGTTTCTTTTTATTTATTTATTTATTTATTTTCCATACATTGTTTTGTTTTATTTTTTCCATTCAAGAACATAATTAAAGAAATAATTTTTTTTCCTTTCTTCCCCTTCTCCCGGTCCCCTCCCACTACCCCCCCACCCCTCCTCCCTCCCCCTTCTTCCTTGAAAGAGGGCATGGTGCCCTGCCCTGTTGGAAGTCCAAGGCCCACCCCCATCCCTCCTGGCCTAG